>BRZM01000056.1:2594855-2700678 GCA_033238685.1 Lates japonicus | reverse complement strand
ATGCTCTGAAGTGCTACAAGTGGTTTCCATGTCACAGATCCATCAGGTACAAATCAAACAAATATTTAGTGTTTACCTGCATTTTTATTGCAACGTAATGTCCACAAAGCCATTTGTGTATTATGTTTTCAAGTTTCTTAACAGCATCAATCTTTGACAACAAAACACATGGAAGACAAATAACGGGGGGAAAAAACTGTGATATCCTTTTCTCTCATGTCATGTTGGAGCTCTAGCTGGTATCCATTTTGCAGCGTCATCTTTTATTAACTGCTCTGGGGAACTTTTTTCGCTCTACTTACGATACACCGCCCTCCTATCCACTCGCTCGCTCTCACTGTCTCTTTTAAACACACACACATAAAAAGAGACACACATACACTGACATAGACGTGTGCACATTTGCCGTCTACTGAAGTCCAGATGAAATAAACACTTTTCAAGGGACAAACATAGACCTGTAGAAAGGTGCATTAACAAAAAAGTAATACACACATGGAAGACATTATCAGGATCAGGGGTGTCTTACTGCATTTCCACATCTGTCATGTAAAGCATTTGTTACACCAGTCATTGCACACCCTTCTAAACTATAGGAACGTGCATTTGTATGAGTGAGTGTGTGTATTTGTACTGTATGTGTGTAAAGTTGAGCTGCAAGGAGCAAGAGCGGGAGGATTAGGGTCCCATCTCTGGAAGGCACACGACCTGATATGACTCCATTTAATCTCCCCATCCGCTCAAATTAGCATAACCCTATTCTCCCTGTGCCTCCCCTCTATCTATCCTCTCCTCTTTTCCCCTCTCATTTTTAAATCCGCCACTCTACGCGGTCCCTCTTGTTCGCTCATTATCACTTGTCATCTGCGCCAACTTTGTTTCTCATCTATTTCCAGTGGAAAAGGAGCCATCACTGCAGCAGGCAGCCTGGCGGGGCAGCAGCTGACGTTAGCTGTTTCTCAGTGGCCAGAGAGTTTTGTTTTTTGCTTCGAGATGCTTTGGTTTGGTTGTGCTTGGGTTGTGGTTTATCTGGAGGGCGATAGGTTCCCATGGTGGCGCTGTTTGGCCACAGTTCAGCATGGATCCTTCTCAACAGAGGAAGAATTGGCTACAGTGATTGTGGGATGAAGTGAGATCAAATCTGTAACTGCATATAAAATGATGTTTGACTGCATAAGGTCAATCTCTCTGCCGTTATTTTATATATGATGCTTGTACAGATGTGTCTCAGTATTATCATAAAAAGTATCTTTTAAAGCAGAACATTGAGGTTTCTGGGGTTTTCTGATGTTGCAGCACAATTCAAAGGGACGTCTAGGCCATAATTAGAACACAATACTGAGAAATGACCTTGCTAATGCAAATGTTATCTCTCCATCATCTTATCCCCAACTTCAAAAGGGAGTGCAGGAAAGTAAATTAAGTGTGTACACATCTCTCCCACGGCTCAGAGATCTTCCCTGCATGGGGCCAACAGATTCTTTTCAAACAAAATTAAGCCACAGAATTCATCTGGGTAACATCAAGTTGTAATACATGCATTAGTCAGCTGCTGACCTTGGCAACCCAAATATGTTACTGGTCTCAGAAGGAAAACATTGTAAAAGTTTTAAAAAACTATATATAAACAAGACATAGTGGTAAATTTAAAGGCAATAACTGTGGCAATAAAGGTTATATAGGTGAAGAAGGAATGATAATTCTTAAAGTGCTAATTTGCTTACACAGGTCTTGTAGTCATAGCAGGGAGCTGGTGCTGGTGTGGTACAGATCAAAGTCTCTTTACAAGTGCACATATGTGAAGAAAGCTACATAAACCCTGTTGTGTCTCCAGAGCGAGCTGCGTAAAATGCGGTGAATTGCCTCCAGTGCCTCAAATATAACTCCCCTCATCTCTGCTTGAAGGTAGCAGGTCGATGCTACATGAGCTGCTACTGCTTTAACACACCTGAATCTCTGACCGAGCAGTCGAGTTGCATTGCGGGTAATGTAGGCACCAGATTTTCACAAGGAAGAAGACTGTGGGCCAGGCACCAGACGCTCTCAGCACTCAAGCCCAAAACACGCTGCCTGACTCAGATTGTGATTATAATCCTGAGTTGGCCGTGACAACTGATTTTCAAGATCTTGGAGCGTGTGCACTGCTCTGTGTAAAATCGGGCAGGGCGCTGAGGACAGGCACTGCAAATGATCTTGTCTAGTGCAGCAGGATTTAAGATGCAAATCTTTTGCCTCTCTACTGAGTCTCGGAGCAGTCAGAGCTGTCATGATTTGAACTTTGTGGCTGGAATCTGGACATATGTGTAAACAATCCTGTAGTTTTAGCTGCTTTACCTATTTTAATTTGTCTCTATAAAGCATGTTGGCCAACACCTATTGTTTTTACAAATGTGTTCTATAAATACATTTGACTTGACTTGACTCAGTGTTCAAGGGAAAAGCTGACATGCTGGTATGATGTTCCTCTGTTAAGTGGTGGAAATGACAATACAGGACATTGTGCCTCAGTAAGTTGCCGAGTGCAACATGTGTTTAAAAATGAATAAAAATCAGAATACCCAAGGATAAAGAAAACAGAAGACAGGCTACAAATTTTGTGTCGTCTCAAAAAAGCGTCAAGTCACTCAGCTTTTCTTGAAGCTATAAGCCCACTAGGTGAAAAAACAAAACAAACTTGTTATTCTAAAGCTCCTTTTCTACTGAAATGAGAAAGCGTAATTTAAATTCTTTGATGTAATGAACATCGACAGATCCCTGTTGTATCTGGGTCAAACGTTAACCCACTAATTCCTGATAGGAGACAAATCTCTTTCATGATGTAACAAGCAAACGTTTGCTCATGTGCGAAACAGCCTTGTTTTTTTATTTATCACTTTGAAGAGTTTTTCACCATAAGCCCGCTCCGTGTGGAATACATGGCCCACTTTTTCTCTTCATGATTGCTGTGTATGTGTGAGGTGGATCTTTGTTTTATTTTTTTTTTCCTACTTAGATGCTCATGTGCGTTTCTCTATTTGCCCAACAAGAAAGAAGGAAAGAAAAAAAACACTGTGTCAGAGTCCAATGACAACGTGAAAACCGAGTCCCCGTTGTAGACTGCAGCTGTTGTTAAAGCCTTTTCACCAGGTTAGCTGTGAATTATGAAATATATAAACGTGTGAGCTAGCACGAAAAGGACTGCGCAAACAGGGCTTTCAGGGTGTCAGGGGAAAAAAAGTGAAACAAGAGACAGATAGAGCGAGCAGAGGTATGTCTTCAGGAACACACAGAACTAGCAGAGAAGACGAAAGTGCTACATTTGAACAACAAACCCTATTCAGGTATCTGACTGTGAGATTCAGTCTTATGCGTGTTCATGTTATGATGAAGAAGCAAACAGTGAGACAAACAAGCCCAGACTTTAACCTGATTAGAAGAAAATAAAATGATTTTAACCTAATAACAACAAGAAATGAAATTGTCTGACCTTAACTGGATTATATGGAAATGATTCGTGCTGCCTCACACACTAGAGCAGCCACAGACAGATAAACAGGAGAACATGTGGTCACTGTATGATAGCTCTGAGATTAAAATACACTTCCTTTAAGTATTTATGATGTACATAAACTGTATATATTAAAAATTAATCAAGCAACTGTTTCTATCAGTGGACGCTTTGTAGTGCTGCAGTTTTGCATTGGAAATGACACTAAACTGTATCATAATGAAGTCCCCCCCCCCCTCCCCAATTCAGTTTACTATGACAGAGGAGACTGTGCCTTGGGTTTAGCTTTGTTTACACCAAAACACTCCTGAGACTTAGTTCAACAAGAGTCTACAGCCATGCTAGCAGCTCTGTGAGGCCAAGGCACAATGGTGCTTTGAAGTGAATGCTAACGTGACAGGTTGCTGTGCTTACTGTGTTCACTATCTCAGTTTGGTGTATGCTAACATTTGCTAACTGGAACTGTAAAGCTTTGACTTACAGGAATGTCTTTTGTTTAGCAGTCTTTTTTTTTTTTTTTTTCTGTAATTCAGTTAATTCAGTACAGTTTTGGAGTGTTTGTACCTTACGGAAGCGTTTACACTTTGTGTTATTCCACTACACTAAAGAAGGAAACCTAGTTTTTACTAATGCAGGTAAAGTTCCTGCAGAAAAAACAATAAAACAATTGGGAGAGAAAATCAGATTCAGTTGCAGAGCCAGAGTCAAAATAATTGGCTAAACAAGCGTGACAGCTATATTTAGCTCTACAGCGCCAATAGGTGTCTGTTCACAGACTGTCGGTATCTGACAATGTGTGTGAACCTGAACATATGGCTGTTTGTGGTGAATGCTGTGGGATAAATCATGTACTACATGCCAACAAATACATGTGTGTCTGATTTTCTCCCCTTGTGAGAACCAGTTGGAAATTCAGCCCTTTAGGTTTGGTCCTTGCAGCAGTATAGGTTTGGGATCAGGACTTCATTTTAGAGTCAAGGTTATGGAATAAATGCATTTACAAGAGGGAACTGTGAGTGTGTGTGTGTGCAATAGCAAAATGGCATCTCTTCATACTGTCCATAGCTAAGTGACCATTGACCATATCTGCAACTAAAACCACTCTCTCTCTCATTTTGGATGATACAATAGAAAACTCCATTTACAGTGTGAAGAGAATATGGGCCTACATATGTCTATAGTGGCTTCAGATGAAATTCTGTGCATATGAGGCCAGATGTGTGATTTATGCGACAACAAAAGAGTGTATGAGTGGATGTGGATCACTCTGTGTGAGATAAAAATAAATAGTCCCAAATCAAACTTAATAGAAGGCAATGGCAAACAGAAACAAGCCAAGAACAGTACAGTTACAGTTGGTATGATAGCTAGTATTAGAGTTTATAGTTAATACACCTCACAGAGGGTGTATTAAAGTCACAGACATTAGTGCAGGAATGGCTGGGGGAACTACAGTTTTAAATCCATTTTAGCACAAAAGCACTACATTTTAAGATGTTACCTGTGTGTTACATTAAAAGTAAAATCCCCTTAGAGGTAATATAATAGACTCTTGGGAGGTATCATCCCATAAAGAACCATAAACCCAGGATGGAGCAGCCCACTCACAGTAAACCCCTATAAGTGTCTGCAGGAGTACTATAGTGATGTTTTTTTGTTTTGTTTTTTTCAGAGAGAGAGACACTGGAAAAAGATGGATTATCAGCAGCAGCAAGAGAGAGCGGGAGAGATGGAAAGCGAGAGGGATAGACAGAGAGAGGATGGGCAGGTGGCCAGAATGACATTGGGGTTTGTGTTCGACATGCCAAAAGGGGTTGGCGCTGCCATTCGCTGACTCACACCCTGGCCCCACAGGGATTATAGGGACAATAGTCTCCCAATTCTTTTTAATGAGTGCTACAGATAGCCTTACAGACGTATCATTGTGCAGAAAAACAGCTACTGACAGGAGAAACGAGTGGAGGACACAGGCCAAATGACCCACTCTGACAAATATAATAGCCCTTAAGTTTAAACTATTGTGTTCACTTACCTTTGGTTTAGATAGAGCATGCAATAGAGGAAAATGCATCATTTGTACTGCCGAGGTAATATATATAATCTGACTAGACATGACGTGCAATATTACTTTGAACTTGAAGTAACTGCAATCTAGGGTCTGCTCTGTCTGACTTTCCCCCTGAGGGAAAAAAATGTACTGCTCAGAAATAAGTGAAGAGGGGGGTGGGGGGGGTGGACAAGTGGACAGAGTGGAACTCTCCATGGTGCTGATAACTTGCCATGCAAAAAAAACACTTACAACTTTTTACATTTGTAATACCTTTACCAGCAATGGATGTAAGCAATTATAATTTAATTTTAAACAACCCTTGCAGTGGCTTTAATTCCAAAATGCTCAAGTAGGAGGGACACTACAGTGAAATATGTTGACACACCATAACCATGAACTTAGGTGTACCTTCACTTCCTTCAGTTTTGCTGATGTTTCGCAAGCAATTCAGTTTTACAGCCACTTACACAGTTTGCCTCAGCATAACTCTAAAGTTTGATACAGTTAGGGGGGGGAATTTGCCTTGGTGCAGCATTTTAAAAAAAGACCTGCAATGCCACACAACCATAAACTGTTCCCACAAAGCAAGTTCAGGTCACGAGGGAAAAAAAGTGGTATGCTCTTTGTTATTTTTCCATTTCAAACAAGAATGATTTAATACTGTAACATCATAATGAAAATTTAATTGCAAACTGCAATTCTTTCCCCTTGAGGAATATGTTCAACGTCAACAAATTAATGCACAATTGTCATGGCTCAGTTGTTAATGAAAAAGTGGATTAAATAGAATTCCAGTCTCAGTCCATTCAGCTGTGTTTCTATTTCTTGTCAGAACAATTATTATTCAGTGGCTGATGCTGATCTACATGACCAAGCACACAAAAATACAAATTAGTGGCACAGTGACACCAATGCATTTCTATCATTTCTGCATGAAACCAAGAAAATGTTATTTAATTGAAAACACTGCTTGCTCAGACAGCAGCCTTCGAATAAAATAAAATGTTCCAGGGCCTTCGTGCTGGAAGCTGCTGCTGTACTCCAGAGAGCATACGCTGGAGTTTGTCTGTGGCTCTCTCGTGCTATAATAATATCCTTACTTAAGGATGCAGCACACTCAGGCTGAAAATACATCCACACTCTCTTCTCCTCCCTCCTTCCTTTGCCTTTCTTCTTACTTCCTCTTCTTTTCACCCCTCTTCTCTTCCCCCTCTCTCCCTCCTTTGCCTCCCAATGCTGACTGTGTGCAGCTATAAAGCTTAACTAACTGGCAAATGACTGCCCCCCTCTTGCTTGCTTATCTACAGGATAAGCTGGGAGGTTATTTCCATGCTATACAGCTCATCAACAGTCATGAACTGCAGCCCTTCCTTATGTGCAGAAGTGGAGACGGCAATTCACTGAACTCAACTCGCTGTCTGCATCTTTTCTAGCTCACATGCCTGAAATGTAATAGATCTCAACACCCCAATAACCTGATGATAGGAAAAGTGATGAGATTGTAGCACACACTTTAAACTGAAACAGATGAGCATGGCTGCACCTCGATATAGCCAGCTTGTACCTTTAGCTCTCTATCCGTGAAGACAAAAAAAGAGTTCAAAACTAACATGTGGGGAAAAGCTGCATCTCCCAGAGGAGAGAGGGGTGGGCCAAGACAGAGACCAGAGGATGGCAAGTGAGAGGAGAAGATGGGGGAATTGGCAGATAGATTAAAAGGAACAGAATAATGATGGATTAAGAACTGAAATTGAATTGAATTGAATTGTACTTCCAAGTTCAGAGCAAAGACGATCAGCTGTATTTTCTCTGCTGCCAAAGAAGATTTGACACCAGAGAGTAACAAGACAGGACAACTGAAAACAGACAGACTAGCTACTGCAAACGATAACCCTTGGCAGGTTGCAGCTGGTTTTAATGTCAACCAATGAGTTTAAAAGGGCCAACACAGAAAAAAAAACAAGATCATGAGTCTACATCAATGCTAGCCGCCGTGCTCTGCAGTAAATGCTGATGTCAGTATGCTAACATGCTCACAGTGTCAATGCTAACATGCTGATGCTAAGCAAGTAGTACCAGCAGGTTCATTATCTTGATTTGGCCTGCTAGCATGCTATCACTAGCTAATTACCACTACATTATCTGTAGCAAATTTCACTGCAATTCAACCAATAGTTGTCAAGATATTTTACTCAGAACTGAAAATGTAAACTTCATGGTGGCACCAGATGAACAGCCTAAGTTATTAAGATTCATCATCTGAGGGCTATTAATATCTGTACAAAATACTATGGCAATCCATCAAATATTTCAAACCAACATATCCGTCCACAGAACTATGCTGCTAGAATGGTTGAAAATAATTTCATTTAAATAGAAATAATACATAAAGAAAGACAAGACGTTTTGGATGCTGAAAATAATCATTTAAATCATTTATTTATCATCATTTATTTATGTCACCCGATCAGATCTGAAACGGCTCAGTAACATCACAGAGCCGCCCTGTCTCAGGCTTGTGTTTGAGAAACAATGAAAGAGTACATACAGGATGAAAGGGTGGGTAAAAAAAAAGGAATAACATGGATATATTCCAAGCAGTGCGATTGAGTGTAGAGCCAGGCAGAAAGTTTGAGTGGCAGGGTCGACAATAGAGAAATTAGCCGTGCTGAAGAAAAGCACAGATCAGCAGAATGAAAAGGTTGACAGGGAATAGAGAGTCAAGGAGAGAAAGAAGGGAGAAAAGAAGAGAGGAGCTTGCAGTCTCAGGCTTTCTTTTATTTCCCTGCCATTTGACAAATTGGTTGGAAAGGCCTGGCAGAAATTAGCACACTGGTTGTAATGAAATGCTTGGTAGTATACAAGTGTGTGCTTGTGTGGAAGAGCAGAAAGAAAGACTATGACGAATCAGTATATAACACCATAAGAGGAAGAAGGTTTGTTCTCAGTCACCTAAAGCAGACTTGTTGTCCATTGTCCATTTTAGGCTTGGGTTGTACATAAGCAGTCCACACTCCTGTGGGGTGCTTTCTGTCTATTACAACCTGTGTAAAAATGAATGGTTGAGGACAGGAGAAACTGAGGATGGGGTAGCAGATGAAATACCCATACATAGATTATAATATATTAGTGTGACAGTGAAGTGAACTTGTTGGTTTGTCTTATAACTTCTTGTGTTTGGAGTCCTGGACACCCTGGGCCATCTTTAACAACTCAGAAACATACTTAACACTGTTTTATCACCTTGTTACTTAATGACTTATGACTAATGACTGACCAAATAGATATATTTAGATTTCTGTTATTTACGTATTTAATACAATTTAATTAGGTTTAACAGAATTTGACCTATGTAAAGACACTATGTAGGATAACATACTGTACATTTCTTTTTCAGTAAATTACTTTTTGGCAAACAAAGCAGCAGTTATCATTGTTATTGCTCACAGACCCCAAACAATGATGTAATGAAGAGTTAAATTCATACCAATCACAAAGAGAGGGTGAGGTGCGGACTGTGCTGCAGCTCAATAGCAGCAGTTACGACATTCAAACAACCTCTTGCTGTGTTGTTGCATGGTATTTAGCTGAATATGACACTTTTCTGCATCCATCCTTAGGGCAAATCAGTACATACACAGTACAAAGGGTTAGGTGCCCTCCCCCAGAGGCCCCTTCAGCTGGGCCCCCCGGGACACTGACAGGACTGGGAAGCCAACCAACTACTAAGCAGCTGCCTGGTGCACAGGGTTGGTGATACACTTGTGCCATTTGAGCCAAGCGTCATGTTTCTCAGGAGCAATGAACTCCATAATAAGATTTTTTTTTTTTTTTTAATCATGAAGAGACCTCATTCATAAGCAGTATAGCAGGGATTTCTGGAGAAAAAAAAAGAGCCCAGTCAGCAGAGCTGGAGAAAAGTGAGGTGATAGGTCAGAAGATCAGCTGACTGTGAGGTTTGGAGGTCACGTTTGTTCTCATGTGTTGTCATTTGGGACATGAAGGGGGACAAAGGTTAGAATGACTTTCTTTCTTCTGGCTGCACAGAAATACATACTATTGATTTCTCACTAGATGCTGGATACTCACATTTAATATTCCCTTCTGAGCTTATATGGGTTTTTGTTTGCGCAGACAAGAATGGCCATTAACCTCTAAAGGTGCACCCTTTAGACTGCAATGGCCCTATAAACTTCAGCACACTTCAACACAACTACTTACAAAGAATATAACAAAATCACCACTGAAAACACTTGTGTGACATTAGGCGGCCTGCCTACCCCCTGCACACTGTCTACATCAGACATATCTTTATCGGTTAGTTTCAAGCTGAAACTGCTCTTTCTAGATGCTTTTTACATTTTCATTATTTCCCAAACTGTTACTTTGACATAAATAATTTAGCTGCTGTTTGATCAAAGCACCTGCGATTTAATTTAGCCTCTGAGGTCTGTTGAATGTCTCATGTAGCTTTGAAGACTTAGATATCAAAGTGCAGCTTGCCAGACCTCTTTGACAGCTGACAAATGCTGCTAATGGTATTCAACCTAATATGAGTCACATTTATAGCAATTTTTGAACCTGGGATTTGGTTACTTTTAAGTCTTTTCAATAGGAAAATTTAATTATTTTGTCCACACTGTTGTATCTTGATCTAGAATGGTACATCAAGCAGTTAAGCTTGTTTATT
Source organism: Lates japonicus (assembly GCA_033238685.1). NCBI lineage: Eukaryota > Metazoa > Chordata > Actinopteri > Centropomidae > Lates > Lates japonicus. Next base: position 2,690,451 of record BRZM01000056.1, on the reverse strand, counting down.
CATTTCTTTCTTATTTTCATTGTTGACATTTCCTGCAACTATCCTAAATGATTTGTTTTTCAGCACCTTTGCCTGTTTGCTCCCTCTGGTTGCATCATGATTTCACAAATCTTCTTCTGTAATACCTGTGAATAGAGGCGTGAAATTTCATTTAACCTCCAAGCATTACCTCTGGGAGTGTGTAACTCATTACAATGCACCATGTCATTTTGCTTACAGTGATTGGGCAGCTTGATGCACTGCTGCCACCTAGTGTAACTTTGTAGCTACTTTGTTGCTGTCACCTTAACAGGAGGAAAAATACTTCTCATTCATGCAACAGTTCGAAAGCGAAATAACATAGAAGAGAATATAAAATGTATTATGTGCACAAACTCTTACTTATCAGTAGTGGGGACACATTCCTCAGACTAATCGCTCATCTTTTCTGAATCACAGAATCAAGTCTGCCACAAAACAGAAATTTAACACTTTTTCCAGAAGTGAAATGTTTATTTCAAGCTTCCAAAACTTCTACAATTAAAAAAAATTACCAGCATCTCTCTTTTCCCCCCATTTATCATCACCATCTGCAGCAGTCTTATTTACCTACACTAATTTACACATCAACATTTTAAAATGTATCAAAATCTAAAAATTCTCAGTTGTGTCTGAAAAACAAGGCAACTGAACACTGTACCCTTCTTGCTTTACAATACTTTGTTTTTTTTTAAACAGACATACTTATTTTGACAACATACAGTATAGTGTCACTCTGATATGAACAACAATGACGTATGAACAGTGGCAGATGTATTAAATGTGAAAATAACATGAAATAAGCAAAATTTACTGACATTAAAGATGTTCTGATGTCATAGGAAGAAAAAAAATAATGTCAATTTATCCAAAAATATACTGTTTAAAGCCATTTCCTTAGGCAAGTTTAAGGAAGTTGGTATTGTGAGGTGGATTTGGATGACACTGTAGCAACATTGTACACTGATACTCAAACAGTAAAATATGACATTAAAATACAACTTTAACAGGTCAATGACCATTCAGAGAGCCACAATATTTTTTATCGAGTTCCAATGTGTGGCTCCAGTTAAATAAATAGATGCTTAATTTGTATGTAAAAGGCATGTGTTAAAAATGTGAGAACAAAAGGAGAAATTTTACATAAAATTAAAGGTTGCCAGTGAGGGCTGAGTCCATGAGGTCATCATCTTCATTTCTCATATACATTGGACTGGGTCGGGATGGACGCTCCGAACCCAGCATAGAACAAAGATGAATCTGAAGCCGAGATGGGTGACCGTGACCAGCTGTCCGCTTTTATCGGATGCGAGGAAGGTCCCATGGACATAGATGACTTCTTTTTCTCTTTGTCCCTGTCCCGCTCTCTGTCTCTGTCCCTCTCCCGTTCCCTCTCTTTCTGCTTCTTCTTCTCCTTCTTGTGTTTCTTGTGCTTCTCCCCTGAGCTGAGGGGGATGGAGGTCATGTAGTCCTGCGGGGGAAGCGGGCGCATGGTCTGGTCATCGTCCGAGCTGGGGCTATTCTGGTGGGACTTCTCGGCCACCGAGCTGCTGCCCGACTCGCTCTCGCTGTCATGGTTGAGCGGTGTGTATCCTGGTGAGCGGCTGTGGCTCGGAGAGGAGCGGTCGTGCTTGGGAGTAGAGCCACTGAAGAGGGGGGAAGCTTTGAGGCTAGAAATTTGGGGGCGCATAGAGTCACCAGATCCCTCGCCTGCTTTCTGAAGGGTCACTTTGGCCTTGATGCTCGAGTGAGCCACCATCAGGTTTACTGATGATAATTTTTGCCAGACCAGTTGTGCCCACTCCTCCTGCTTTGGGGTCCATCAACTTTTTATCTCCACTGTTCCCCCCAGAAACAGACACTTTTGCTTTTGCCTCTTTATCAGACTTTTCACGCTTATACTCCCCACTTTGGGAGGACGAGGCATGCTCGGAAGGACCCATGTTAGAAGGTACGCTGCTGGGAGCATTTTCAGAACCACCACCAGGAGCAGATCCCGAACCAGCACCTCCTACCGGTGGCCCGACCTCACACCCGTCCTCCCCCACTCCTCCTCCACCTACGCTCTTCAGTTTGTCTATAACTGCTGTGAGAGAAGGTTTCTTGTTTCGACTGGGAGACTTCCTTTGGCATTGAGTTATTTGCATTATTCTGGCCAGCCTCCACTGCTGCCTCCACTCCACTTCCTCAGCTCCTCCCCCTCACCACTGCCTCCACTTCCCTTCCTCCACTTCCCCCTCCTCCCCTCCGCCCACCTCCCACCTCCCATACTGGACCTTGAGCCTCCTGAAAGTCATGGAACCAGATGAAGAAGAGGAGCTGGAGGATGAAGATGATGTGGAACAGATGAGCTGCCACCGGCGTGGCTAGGGACTCATGCCTCCACCAGAAGGAGGCTGGACCCTCCAGGACACTGCCACCTCCCAGGCCCATTGGTGATTTAGCCTTGGAAGATGGGTGTTCCTGGAACCTGGGACTGCTGCATTTTCATAGGAGGAGACCTTGTTGTCACCAGAGCTACTAGGCGGGGTGAGGAAGGGAGATGTTGGGCTTTATGCTGGGATTCATAAGAGACCCAGAGGGCTTTCCCGCCCTGAGGTTTAATTTTATTACCACTTCCAATTCCACCACCACTGCCTCCAGGTCCAGATGACCATGTTTAGTGATTGGCGAGGGATCCTGGTTGCCAACACCATTCCTTGGGAGGGCCTTTAGACTGGGACTGCCCACGCCACCCCTACTCCGGCACCCCCTGGCTTGGAGCTGTTGCCTTGTGTCATGGAGCCTTCTTTGGACTTGATCTTCCCTGAGGAAGATGGAGTGAGAATGTTAGCTTTGCTGCTGCTGGTTCCCCCTGTTCCTCCTGTGCTGTGGCTGAGCTGCTTGAGGTGTAACCACTGTGAGATGAAGTCTTCCCCAGTTATGGTCCCTTTGGGATCTGAATTGTGATTTGAGATCGGAGGTGTGGCACCACCAGGGGAGTTCTGAGCGTCCTGAACACCAGGGGACTTTGGGCCTCCTCACTTATACTTCCCCCCAGAGCCTGAGCCACCACTAGGGAGGTGTAGGGTGCGTCCACCTGAGCTGTGAGAGGCGCTTTCCATCAGGTCCAGCTTCTTGCGTTTGGGAGGTTTATCTTAGACTTTCCCTCACTGGATGGGGTCCTGCCTAAATTTGACCTGTTTGCCCTCTGTTGAACTGCTCCCCATTCCATTCAGAACTCTCCCTCCACTACCTCCATTCTCATCCTTTAGTCGCACAAAGGCCCATGCTGTTTAACTTTGGGTTCGACACTTTTAAAATCACTACAAGCGGTCCGAGGCCAATCATGAGGCTCTGGGACCCTCGCATGTCTCCCAAATCCAGGAGCTTGCCCCAGAAGGCGGTTTACCACACCACCTGTACCTCCAAAAACTATTCCCATATCAAAAGGGTCTTTCAGTGAGGGGTCTGGGGTGCTCAGCCCATGTGAAGTGGGGTTCTGAGGTGTTCCTGATGGAGTATTTTGCTGGCTTCCTCCACCAAAACCCTTGACCAAGTCCATGTCTCCATCAGCACTTGGAGAGCTGTCATCAAAGTAATTCTGGGAGAAGCCATGGCCTGAGGTCAGGAGGTCAGGGTTGAAGTCTGCAGCATCAGGGAAAAAGTTGGTGGAGGAGGAATCGCTGGTGGGAGTGGCAGCAGTTGCAGCTGCCTCAGCAATCAGATCGGCAGCATCTGTGAAAGGATTCTCATTGCTGTTGGTATTGAAAATGTCTGCTGAGTCAAAGACTGCGCTGCCCTGGCCCGAACTGGACGAATCACGAATGGGAGTACCAAGGGGGCCTCCATCCTCCCCACCACTGCCCATGGGGTGCTGCCCATGGCTGCCACCGCTGCCTTTGCCTGTCTGCTCAGGCAAATCTGACAAGATTTCTGTGATGTCAGGTCCGATGCTATCAGAGCTAGAGAGGCGGACCATTCGAGGCGGCACAGTACCTGGTGGTTGCTGTTGCTGAGACTGGACATGAGATTGTGAATAAGGCATGCCGGGGCCAGAGGGTGGTGTTCCACATTGGCTGGGTGCTGGGGTGATGCTATGGGGTGTGTCTAGGCCATCACCGGTCAGGTTAACATCAAAGATAGAATTTTGAGAAGCATCCACATCCATAGACAGGAGCTCACGGTGGAAATCGTCCTCATGCGTAACAGGATGGTGCTGGTGGTGCTGTGGCATGGAAGACGCTTGTTGTGATTTCATGCCTAAACCACCACCTGCAGCAGTTCCGGGCAACACATTGCCCTTTTCTGTCGTCCTTGGGCGCTTTTTCTTCCCTTTTGTGCTACCTGAAGGGCAGGTTCCACCCATGCTCTCTGTCCGTGGGGAGCCAGAGGAAGAATTCTGCCTCTCTAATGGACTAGAGCCATACAGGGTGGCAAAGTCTTGGGTGGGGTTGTCTTTCAACAAGTTCATCAACATAGGATGATTCTTGGTGTTGCTGGCAGGGGAGGATGTTGGCGGTGGAGTTTGGTGAGGTGGTGGTGCATTCTGGGAGCTCGGACTAGAACCCACACTTCCAGTTATCTGTAATAGACTCGTCAGTATGGGATTCTGGGTGACTTTGCTGTAGTCATCTGAATGGCCCTGACCTTGCTGTTGTTGCTGATGTTGTTGCTGCAACTGCTGTTGGCCAGCCACCCCTCCTTGGGTTAGGCACTCCCCTCCTTGGACTTGCCTCTCTGTTCGGGAAATCCCAAACAGAGAAGTAATTGGACCTGAAAAATTTGGTCCCCCAGGGGGTCCTCCTGTAGGTGTGTTGCCCCCTGCGAGCCCAGGAAGTCCCATTGGGTTAGTTCCATCTCCTGCTACCATGTTATAAGTGGGACTACCAGAGGGTGGCAGGTTATTCTTCACCATGATCTCCACTGTCTGTGCAATTAGTGAGAGGGCTGGAGTGTCTGCCTGGATGGTCTCAGCTTTCCTTCGAATGGCCCGCATGGTTACAGGGATGGACATGCATCTAGGAGGAGGAGGATACAATTTCCTACATTAGTACTGAAAACCATAATGTTCACATTTATGCATTCAGAAGGAAATAACAATCTCACCTCTGAACCACTTTGGTGATGAATTCATCAGTGCAGATAAGAGCATCTGACAGTCCTTTATATAACTTGCAAGATACCTGTCTGGAGTCAATCACCTCCATCACCACTAGGGGTAAAGAGGAAAAAAGGACTCTAATTTGCCACACACCAATTTTTATATTTATACATTGTGATATCAACAGCAGATAACTCTAAGTAGTATCTAAATATGCTGGATTACTGAGATTTTGTGAAAGTGAGAGCTCACCACAGACTAACGATTCATTGACTGGATGCTGAAAAGAGACACTGAAACTCGAATCGGTAAGAGGGCATACTTCAAACTGTAGTAGGCCTGCATTGTCTGGGGAAAACAAGAGCAAAGACACTACACTCACCAAATGTAATTCAATACAACAGACACACAATAAACAAAGAACATGTTGTGATTGAACAAATACAGTAAATCAGAAGTTAGATACTCACCTTCTTTAATGGAAGTTCGTTTCACACAGCTGCCAATCAAGGTGTTATAAGCTGCCTGGTGTCGGATGATATCCAACAGGAGTGGCACTTGTGCTGGGTGGCGGAAGGGGATCTTCGATACCAGCGCTCCCTGGAGGGAACGACCATCCTGCACTGGGGCATCACCATTCAGGAAATAACAGTGCTGCTGATCTGGCAACACCTGTGGAAAAATAAAGACAGTGAAAGCATTTAAACATGATTAATTTATGTGCAGAATGAAATGAAGTGGCATCAGTCAATTTATGTTTTCCAAGTATGTATGAAAACAAGACAGCAAATGGAAGCAGAGACAGTGTCACTCGTAGAGAGAAAACAGAGCAAATAAAAGTAAAGGACAAGAGACTTGCTGTCATAGTAACAGGTGGCCAAAATTACAAGATACCAATTAAAACTTTTTTTTTCAAGAAAGCAAAGGTTGGGGTTTCAGGGCCCACACAATACAGCTCTAACCACAGAAAATCACATAACCATAAAGTGCTTGTGTGTGTCTGCTTACAGAATAGAAGTGCATGTTGTGGGAGGGTGGCGGTGTGGAGCTGCCCTCCTCCAGGAGCTGGAGCTGGCTCTGGACAATTAACTGGTAGAGAGGTGAGAGACTGGGCGAGCTCTCAAACACTGGGATTGCTGGGAAAAATAGAGAGGTTGAAATAAATATAAAAGAAAACAAAAGATCACAAAGGACATTTTATGAATATAGTGGTCATGAGGTAAACTCACAAGTAGCATTTCCCATCCTCTGAATGAAGGACAATGAGAAAGGCATGGGGCGGTTCATCTTGAGGAAAAAACAAGCTGGCAGGTCCACGCAGTTGGAGTTGGTCACAGTGGAAAAGGAAGGTGTCCTGAAATACACCAAAAGTAAAATCATCAACTGACTCTCTTGGTTCTCAACTAGTTCTGCACTGGGACACTAAAATAACCCCCAGAAGATTGTGCACTGAAAGTGAGCTACACTTTCTCACCCCTTGTTATCCACTGGGTGGGATCCAGTGATGAGTGGAGCGATTGGGAGCTTGTAGACGGCAGCAGTTCCCTCGATTGTCACAGAGACACTGACGCCCAGAGAGCGTGGCACTGCAAAAAAAGTGTCCACATAGAGTGTCAGAGGTCACACAAGGATAACCACAAGCCTTCAGGAAATCACAAGACTAGTATCGACTACTATCCCACCGCTCATCCTTCCTATGGACACGTGCACTTACCATTGTTGTCTGTTAAGTTGAGCTGTGTGCCTGTTCCCTCCTCAAATATGTCATACGGAGACACATAACACTGAAGAGAAACAAGATGGCCACCACTCCTGGCTGTCAGCAAGCCCACACTGCCATGAAGAATCGTCTCCACTGTATTTGCATTAGTTGCCAGCCTAGAAAACACACATCAATCTCACATTATTGCACTACATCAAAAGATGCTCAAATTAGGCTTTTACTCCTAATTATTATTTACAGTACAAGTTAAATAAATGTATATTGTACCTGGCACACTGATTTATTACATAGGTTACAATCTGTTAATAATAAAACTTCCAAAATCAGTCATTCTGGTGGCGCAAAGATACTGAGGCTGATGTGCAAAGTAACAAAAAGAGATTTTACCTAAACATGTGCATCATCTTGGTGAGATCAAGCTCCAAAGACTGCAGTGCTATATACATCTTGGTTTTCAGCTTACTGGAACACAGAAGCAAAGAAAGATACTAATTAGATATGAAAATAATGATAATCATAACAATCCTCCAACACTGATACACTGGCTTCAAACAAACATCCTTCTAACCTACAGGTCTACTTACTTGTCCCCAGGGAGCTTGTAAAGGTCCACCAGTCCCTTAAGATGTTTGGAAAACTCTTCAAAGTTCTTCTCTCTGATGAAAAGCAGGAGAGGAGGTGATTTATTTATTCATTTCTCCCATGTGCATACCTTATTCCACAAATAAGAAATCTGACACTAAAGTTTGTGTTGCCTGTCATATGGGAGTGTACGGTGAAGTGTGCTTACTCACCTTAGATGCTGAATCAGCTCAGGACAACTCTGTAGCCAACAAATCAAGAAAACAATGATATAATAAACTTTTTAAATTTAAGGAACGGAAGGAAGATATTTTCTCTTCAAGGACAATTTAAAGAAAGTGTAGAATTCATGATAAACATAGACTCATTTTAATGGAGGATTACAGAAGTTAGAGCAAACTGACCGTAGGGTTTTCTCCCTGATGAGCCACCTTGACGTCCACTAGCTGGCCACTGGTGTCCAGCTGCACTTCCACATAAAACATGTCCGATGTGATGTAGCACTCCGTCCCTGATGGGCTGAGGTGAGAACCCAGCCTGCAGAGATGAGACAAAAAGCAGAAAATGACTGAGACAGAGAGAAAACACATTAATTTTCCTTGTTTGTGCAGTGCAGTTTCACACCTGCTCACCTGTTCAGTCAATTTGAAAATGGTTTTGGTGTATTGGACAAGCAAGTTATTATCTTCGGTGCCTGGGTCCACAGCGGATAATTACGAAGAATACAGTTCAAATAACAACAACAACCACCTGCCATGTTTTATGGGTAACCCACTCAGCCATTCAGGAACTGAATTTAGAGAAAGAATTCATCAACAGTGCACTTTTCACCTTCCTCTATTCCCTGTACTTAGAGCTGCCTTCTCAGTCAGTCATGAACCTGGTTAGAGGATGAGAAAACATGAGCAAAAGGAAAAGAACTCACATGTTTTGTCGAGCAATGGATTCTAGACGGTCGGTCATGGAGGGCAGAGAGGAGACTGAAAAGGAGACAGAGAAGAATGAGAAATTTTAAAATCACATGCTGTAACCATATCATAAAACAGCTGCCCAGTATTCCTACTGTTCATAAACACAACATCCCTACATGCAGGATGGATGAAAATTCCTGCACATTATCTTGTTGATAAAGTTGTTCGTTGTTTCCCCTAAAACACCTTGTCAGTACCACTGGCATTTGGCTTGATTTCAGTCTAAATACAGTTACCCTACCCTGTCTAATAATGGAAAGTAATGTGTTATAATGGAAAATACTGTTTCTGTCCCATGGGTTGACAGTCTCACCTTTCAGCGCTCTCTGCAGGGTCTCCAGACAGGTGAGCAGGAGCTGGTGACCTGCAGCATTCATCACACCGCGTTTCTCCTGGGGTGCAATGTGAGGAGAAACAGAGGAACAAGGGAGGAGATGAGGAAAAAATAAGTGCTTCATCAACAAGATTTGATGTTCAGGTTTGTTTTTCACTGGCTTAGTCAGCATGAGAGGTCAGATATTTAAATGTCACGACTATAGTTTCACTGACCCAAGAGAAAGTTGTTAAAATAAAAACATGTTTGTGCAATGTAGTGATTAATTACTATAAATGTATATTAAATTAGTTGGTAGCGAGTCTCTTGATGAATTCTGTGGCTCCCTGGCTGGTACTGCTGGGTCATTATATGTGTGTTCATGGCAAAAGACCTTAAAAATTGCTTGTTTGAATGTTACTGCTCACCTGATTCATTAAAATTCACAGATTACAGGGGTTCTCATTAATTTTAATGAAGGGGGCAAATGCATTTCTATCTCATCATGAAAGGATCCTGTACATTTAACTACGTGCAGAGTTCAATCTGACTGAACTCTGACATGTGAGACAATGACCCACACTAATGTTTAATTGAGTGCATGTGGCGGTAACCTCTTGTTCATCAGGTACTGATTGCACTTTGTGATGAAAAAAAAAACAAACATAAGAGACAAGCTGTTTTTGCAAACCTGCAGACATTTTTCTTCCAGCCTTGCCTGCTGTTTGTTACATTTTGCTGAGTCTGTTCAGGTCCAACCATAGCATCAGATGGGCATTCAGCCTGTTTGGTTGTCAAGGCACAACCAGGAGGAGTGACACATAAACAATAGGGGCCCGTCTACAGCCTCCTTTAAACAATCTTCAGTGTTGAGCCCTGTCCTAGATTTTAAGTGCTGCTTTCATTACTTTATCTTAGAAATTGATGTCTCCATCTCACCATAGCCTGCCGCACAACTTTGCAGGTCTCCTGCCATGGCCGTGAAGCATTGTGTTTGGCATGAAGCCTCTCGAGCAGAGCAGCCATGCGACTCTGCTTCTCCGCTTCTGAAAAAAGATGCAGTATAATCATTAGCTAGCACTTTGTTTTGATTGATTGTTTACTTGAATGTCCTGCACCTCTGGTGGCCAGCCCATATGGGCTTACAAGACACAACGATAACCTTGAGAGCTACATGACAAATCATAATATACACTTCCACTGATTCAATTGTTATATTGGATACAGTGTCCTCTGTCTCAGCTGCCAAGGGTCTTCTACAATTCTCACCAAAACAATGGTCACCACAAGCTAATTCAACATATCAGCATCAGACAAGCAAAGTAATGTAAAGTAAGTGTAGATATGATAAATAACACACCAGCATTTCTGTACATACCCTTCAAACAGTAAAGCTCACTGTTTCCTCAGGTTATTAGTTAAGGAAATTATGATTGGTAGGGGTGTCAATATTGTCATGATTAGATCTTAGGAAAAAAAAGGTAACACTTTATTTTACAGGTCTGTTATTTCCTAATAGCTTCTTGCAAGTTTCAAAAACCATGAAGTTTGGCACAAATTACAGGGAAAAAAAAGGACATTTTCTGAGACTGAGATTTATTTGTTAGTTCATTACGTTGAATTTCTTCTATTGAAACCCCAGTAAACATATATATATTTACGGAAACTTGTTAATTGTTAACGACTTAATTGTATGTTTGAAGATACAATCCACATTTTACATATTTAACCCACTTGCTATATAAAAGTTGCAAGGTTTTGCTACATTAGCAGTGAGAAATAACTGGAAGTGTGCCATTACCGTCATATTATATGGGTCTTTCCAAGAAACGTATTACGGGTTTATTTGGAAATAAATGTAAAATCAAAAGCGGTTATTCAAACAAGCCACATGACATCCTCAAAAACCCCGAAGAATCAGCACCCCATGTCTGATCGAAAGAGGCTATTGTTTTGTTATCATAACCTGTCAGAAAGAGCTAGCTCCCACAGTACTGCAGCTCGTAGGTTTATACTGAGTAGGTGAGCGAGTTGCACGTTTTATTCAACACAACAAGTCAAAATAAGGCAAACTTGTGTGACGCCAATATATGTTTTTGAGACAATTGCGTAGTACCTTAGATTAGTGGTGACGTTTCTACAAAGTTGATGTTAGCAATGCTAACGTTAGCTATTAGCTTGCTACATCTATCTAGCTGCTACTTTAGCAAAAACAACACACTGCCAAGTGCCACCAGTTTGTGTTTCGCAAGTAGTCGTTACTGAGTTTTTAAATTGCCCACATACATGTAAACTCACAATTACCATGTCAAAAACATACATAAAAGGCAGTGTTACACAGTTGGCTAAGTTAGCTATTAGCCATCGTTAGCAAGCCACACCTTTATAATAACAATAACCAGTAAAACAAACAAAAGTAAAACCCGGGTCACATTCTTACCTGTGACCTCTTCGGTTTTGACCCGATCTCCATGAGTCTGATTCCCTCCTTGCTGAACCGAGATAGAAAGTTCTCTCGCAGGGCTGCCGCTCTGCATAGACACACCAGGCCCCGCCGCCATTGTCCCCTGCCTCTACGGTCCGCCCCCCCGCTTCGGTTCCCCCGCTTCACCATCCGGGGTTCCGTACTGCCCAAGCGGGGAAGTGACAACGCTCTCTCATGCTGGAGATTTGTTTCCAAACCACACGTAAGTCCATTTTACATACAGCTGACTGAAGTTTCATAATAACATATATTTGTAGACTTTTAGTAAGTTATTTAGTGAAAAATGGTTGACATGCTTTGATTTGTCAGTTTTGCACGTTCTTAAAATTATTTCTGATTATTTATCAACATAATTTAAGGTAAACATACATTTATCTGTTATTATTCTATAATAAAATCTTTAAATACAGTAAAAGTCAATGGCCTGTTTAAGACTGCAGATGGCGTACGATCGCCGCAAGTAAGTGATTCATGATTTGCCAAGAGCAACTAACCGCCAAAATCCAAAGGAAGGTTGAAATAATCATGTTAATCATCTTCAAAACAGGAACAATGCTGCACTTTCTTTGTTTCCTACAAACTGTACCTTTCATAACCTCTTGTATAAAGCAGTCACATTGAGCAATAGGTAATTAAGCAATAGATAAAGACATTTTAAATAGCAAAAGCAGCCATGGGCCTGCTTGAGCTACCACACACACACACACACACACACACACATGCACATGCATACACACACCTGAGCCTATTGTACAGCTGAGCCTGTGGCAATGAGTGCTCTCTGGGGAGGATTTTCCCACCAACCATTATGACCTGCAGAAGAGAGGGGAGCAGGAGTGTGTGCATGAATACATGTGCTTTTGTGCATATGCAAAAATATATTTGTGAACATGGGTATAAAAACACGCACACACACACACACACACACACGGGATAGCTATAGACAGCAGTGGAGATGGAGAGGGACCAGATTGGCATCGTCTGAGACAGTAGACAGACCCACAGATAGACATGAGAAAAGAGGGGGCTGGATTGAATACCATCTGACAGGTCCAGCTGGGAGTTTGCCCGCACCGCAGCACCGCAAAACCCCTCAATATGGAGGCCAATTACAGCTGCCCTCGTGACCGTGGCATGGCAGCATCAGAGACGCAGCCCTCCTCCTCGCCTCTCTTCTTTTCCCTTTCCCTCTAACCCCCACCCACCCCACCAACCTCCTCCTTACCACCCATTTCCTCACACCCCCCCCCACAACTAAAATAAATAAATAAGTAAAAAAAATACAAAAAACACTCCCACCATCTGTGCAGAGTGACAACAACCTCTATACCCTACCATGCACAACACAGACTGTATACTGCTCACGCACACTTGGGGCAAACACACACATCAAACATGACAAATCCTCACTCGTGGGCTCTGTGTGCGTTTATGCTCGACAGCAAGTCTGTGAGTGGTTTGGTTTTTGGTGTGTTGAGTGTGTGTGTGTGAGAGAGAGAGAGAGAGTGCATCTTTTTTGACTTAAAAAAACCAAAACATAGTGAGGTCTGGTACTCTCACACCTTCTGCATGTATGGAACACACAAAGGCAGTTAGTCACAAGCAGGGATGTACACTTCTTTCATCCACACACACACTCTCTCTCTCTCTCTTTACACACACACAGATGCATACATACGCACACAGCCACCATTGTTCCACAGATGCAGTGGAATTTCTCCCCGTGCCAGCCTCATCTCTTTTTCACAGAGGGGCCTGGGCGTGGCCGCTCAGGCTGGCAGGGTGGTAATGGGTGGGAGGGTGCAAGGTGGGTTGAGCATGATGCAGTGGCACCCGATGCCCACCGTGGTGGAGGTGACTCCCAAATTTAGCTCCACGAGCAGCCAGACGAGCCTGTCTAAGTGGTGTTTTTTGTTTTTGTGCCCTCTCCTCAACTGGTGTGTGTGGGAGAAAGGGAGAGAAAGTGACAAATAAAACATGTTGCATATACATCATGGGGCTTTCTTCTGTCACACACACACACACACACACACACACACACACACACTGCAGATTGTTACTCACCCTTAAATATTTAAATTGTTGTTTTGAAGCCAGTTTATTCCTGCCTCCCACACCCTGTCACTGCCCTCTCCTGAACAACAAGCTACTCCCTATGTTATCATCATGACTCTGATTAATCCAATGAAATATTTTTTTAAATTGAATCCCAAAATATTCATTAATAATCATACACCCTAATCTGAGTAAATAGGGTAAAACTCCCAGATGAGACTATGTACAGTGAGCCTGGGCCTGCTTTCTGTTCACCAATTATTATTATTTTTTCTTCTTTTAGCGGATCAGCTGATCGCTTTTAAGCAATTACACTGAGCTTCTGTGCTGGATTATTTTGTTACAGTAATTGCGTAATTGTTTTATAAACATTCATTTGAACAGTACGCTTGAATAGGATCCCAGATAATTGATTTATGGACTTTAGTTGCGTCAGTTAAGCGCATTTGTCATAGATATTTAGGATAAGCCTTACATTATGACGGTATGAGCTGGCTGGAAGGTCACATCCATATCTACTATATAAATACATAATAGAGGAATTAGTCTATGCATTGTTATAGGTAATTCGTTTTGCCTGAAATCCACACAGTTATATGATTTAAGGTTAATTCGCCGCAATTATTTGTGTGTAATATATGTATGTGTAATAAATTATCCTTGGGTTTTGGATAAATGAATTTTCTAAATGAATTTGGACCTACAGGTGGTTTAAACGGGTTAAAACTCACACACAGTTTGAGATTCTGCTGCGAAACCTCTGACAGGTTTAAAAAGCCACCTCTTTAACCCTGTAGGGTCTGTCCGATTAGTTTCATGCGTCGGTGTCTCTGGGGTCTTCTACAAAACTACCACGTACCTGACCGAAGGGAAAGGTCTCCTCTCTCTCTCTCTCTCTCTCTCTCTTTCCCTTTTATCCAGGCCCCGCGCGTGCGGATAACTCCAGCCTCACCTCTTAACGGCGGAGAATAGCCAGACAGTGCTGAGTGAATTGGGAAAGAAATACGGGTCCCACTCCACGGGGCCACTGGGCAGGCCGCAGCTTAACAGCTGGCACCGGGGTTGGTGATGGTGGGCTTTACTGGGTCATCGGCTTTACTGGTGCTCAGACATTTAGCGACTTGGCACCGCGCGCTCCGCCATCCGTCCTCTGCCAGCCGCCACCTCCTCACTCAAGAAGAAGAAGAAGAAGAAAACCCCAAAAAAACTCCACGAGCTAAATGAGAGGTTAGAGCAGAAAATAAAATCAGAAATGTACCCCTCACCTTGTCCTGGGACAGGGAACTAAAATAGACTAATCATGACCCAGAGGAATGTTTAAATGTAAATGACTGCACGCTTTTTAACATTCAACCACTCCTTACAAGTATTCACAAATTTTTCGTTTCAGAACAAACTCCGTCTCCAGTAGCTGATCTCTCTCTCTCTCTCTCTCTCTCTCTCTCTCTCTCTTTCCTTAGTAAAATTCTGTCCATCTGAGAGAGAGAACTCAGTTACTAAGCTAAAGTGTTCACTTACTGTATGCCTGTGGTGAACAACTAAGATAAATTATATGTTAACTCACTTAAAACCTTCCTAGTTATTTACAATATAATAGATTCTTAAATTATCTCTAAATTGTTAATGTTGGATTAGAATTATAGGCTATTTGTGGGAATACATCTTAATTAAATTTTCTTTTGCATTTACCCAACACTGATTGTGGGCTGTTAATCTTTAATATCAAATGATAATGTTACAGAAAAGTAAACCTGTTATTTGAGAAGAGTCTTTCAGGGGAAAAAAAAAAGCGAGATTAGAAAATATACTTTATGAAAATCAGCCTTTTGTTTGTTTGTCCTTGGCGATCACAAAAATTGCAGCCTTTCCAATTATTACGTCAGCCTTTCAAATTTATCATCAGTGGTGAGAGGTGTTGTGTGCGTGTATGGGTGCATGTGTGTGTGTGTGTGTGTCCATTCTGTCATCCCTGGGCTTCTTCATTGCAAACCAACGGGCCATTGATTCACCTGATTTTGCACCTGCCCAGCTCCTCCACTGATGTGAAGAGTCAGATGGGCCTTTTTGGCTCAAATTAGATAGAATTAAAAATGTAAAAACATGTAATAAATGCACTTTTTTTTTTTTTTTTTTTTGCGGTGTAGCTCCTTTTCATGTAGAATTTGCTTACATGTCTCCTGTTCTGTTTTTCACCTGGGTCAGCGTTGGATGGGACAGTTTCCACCCTGTAGTGCCCGGTGCTGATTTCCCCTGGATGTCTGCAACAACATATGGGACCCAGGGCAGTGGTCCAACGATGGTGCTATGCTCCTCTATTGATCTGAGAAATCACCAATGATGTGATCTAGCACACATTCATTAGAAATATTAGACCGGTTTATGCCTTTGTTGCAATTTTGAATAACCTGTGCTTAATATTTTCAGAACTGCCAAATAACCAGGTTTGATGAAAATAGTTTTTGCAACCAGGACTGGACAAAAACTAGAGACTTTATCCACATTTTATTTTAATGTATTCTTGTGGACTAATGCGAGTGTAACTATAAGTGTATAATTTAACCAGCTGGACAAATACACTCACCTGCTGTGACCACGCTCAGCTCCACCTTCACTGTGCTGGAAAACTGATCCCTCTCATCTAAATCTGCACCTTGTTTGTTCAGTATATCAAGTGTTGCTTTTTCAGTCTCCTGCTCTGGGTGACTGAGGCCTTTTGCTCTCTCTCTAACTTATCAGTTACATTGCTGAGTGCATCTGAAAACTTAAAGTCAAAGACCACATGGTGCAAAAAACAAATGTAAAGTGTCTCATTGCTTTAGATTGTGGTTATAATTCTCTATCGGTTTCAAATAGATCATTTTAGCTTAAAATCACCCGCTGTGCTGCTCAGCTGCTGCTACAAGACAAATAAAAATAAAATATCTCAGTTACGCAGTGACAGCTCACTCATGAACAGATATGGACTTTTAAATGACTTTACATGAGCATTTATAGTTTGTAGTTTTTTGTTCCAGCATTTGCTTGTTGTTGTGTATAACCAACAGTTTTCCAGATTAGGTCAGACTGAATAAAATGCCTAGCATCTCAACCTCACTAACTCAATAATTTAACTCAGTGTGATCTCTAAGAAATGTGCCTTTACACACTTTTGGCAGGATCAAGGCGATTTCATAATCCACAGCTGCATTAATTTCTGAGCTGGAGTATTTTACATTTTTTTCCTCACAGGTGTTTCAGAGTTGATACATTTTTCTCAGTTTCTGTAACATGTTTGTTTGATTTCTGTATCTGTGCCCAATATCCAGTCTTTACTTTGGTTATTACAGCACAGGGATTTTGTCAAATTTAATTCCAAGTGATTCATCTCATTAGCCAAATAGTAGGTGTACATCATTAACTATTATTTATTTATTTATTTATTTATTTATTTGCTGTTAATCAAAGAGTCTTTTATATGAGTTGTTCTTCAGCTATTTCAGGTGTAACAGGCCAAGACACTTACTCATACCCAAAATCAGTTAAAAATATGTAGCTTTTTGTGTGTGTGTGTCTCCTATCATCATCCATTTAGATTCTATATTTTAGCCAAGAGAGCTCAAGTCTCAAAGTAACATAAAACTCAAGGTTTCACATTGATGCACAGTAGACAGGCTGATAAAATTTACCAGAAAACCAAGATGAGCAAAATTACTTTTACATTCGCTTTCATATTTATGTCATCCATTAACAATACAGGCTTCAGCTCCTCTGGGATTTAACCATGTGAAAAGTGATTTTAGTGTTTAATTCAAATAAACAAAAATAAAGATGAGTATGTCAAAATATGTTTGACATGACTGTTGAAATCACTTCAGGAAGCTTATTTGTTTTCAGACAAAAAAATAAAAATAAAATCACTGTTTAGCGGCCAAAGGTTTCAGATGATATTATTTCAGACGAGGATTTTATTTTGCGTGGAAAAAACAAACAAACAAATAAAATTACTTGTGTTTTTTTTAAGATACTTTTAACGTGAGATTATTTCATGGAATCAGCGGAGCCTGTGCTTTGGGCCTACTGTACACACAGCCCGAGAATGAATGTTCATCTGATGTTCACAAAAAGATTTGTTCGATCATTTCAGACAATTATAAAACAATTTTTTTTTATTTCTGTTGTTTGTGTCATAACATGTTTTTCTCGTGGGCCTATACATCGTTTATGTCAATTGCACTCGTTCTGCATACAGGATAATACTGGACACACTTTGATAGGATGTACAACAGTATAGGGATGACATCAGTAGAATACAGAAGGTAATCAGAGGACTCTTTCTGTCACTTCCATCTCTCATCCTTTCAGAGGCTCCTCTTGTTTTCCAGACAATATTACACGTTATAGGATTATCATTAGAAGGTCATTAAGCCTGGCTGGGCTGTTACAGGGGCTCAGTTGTGGAAAAAAGCATTGAGGTCCTCGTATGGAGGAGCCCTGTCGTGCTGCAAGTGCACGTCGTGGAAAGGTGGAATGTTTTCCGAGTGCGCACCGCCGCTGCGCGCACCCGAGGGCCCAAACGGTATGCTGTGGCCGGGTCGAGATGTGCTCAGTCCGGAGTAATGCATAGAGTAATGATAGTTCCTGTCCGTCTCCGAGGACTCCTGCTGTCTCCCAGACAGTCCGCCGTTCAGGCAGACCGGGGGGCTGTGCTGGCCTTCGTAGTCCGGACTGCTGTAGTCAGGAGACGTCCCCCCCGGCGGGTACACGGCCTCGTACCCAGGACCGTAGGAATGGGTACGCAAATTGAGCGCACCGGACCCGGTCTGGTAATGCGGACTGGAGAGGCGGGAACAGCGGTAGGGGTAGGGATGGACGGAGAAAGGAGAGCTGGGCATGTGGAAGCGGGCTCCGTCTGAACACGGTTCAGTCAGGAAGTTCCTTGTGTTGAGCTGCAGACAGCCTGCCACCAGGTTGGTCGTGGGCTGTGACAGGCCTTTACACAACATCTGCACATAGGACACCACATCTGGACGCTTCCCGTTGCGTAAAATCTCCCCAAGAGCTAATATATAATTCTTGGCCAGCCTCAGCGTCTCAATCTTGGAGAGTTTTTGGGTTTTGGAGTAGCACGGCACCACTTTACGCAGATTGTCCAGCGCAGAATTCAAGTCGTGCATGCGCGTGCGCTCCCGCGCGTTTGCCTTGAGTCGACGCAATTTGGAGCGCTCCACGCGCGCCGCCGTCATCTTGCGTTTCTTTGGGCCGCGCTTCTTGGGTTTGTCTCCGCTGTTCTCGTCTCCGCACTCTTCCTCCTCGGCCTCGTCGTCCTCGTCGTCGTCGTCGCCGGCCATCTCAGACTCGGCCCGACTGCTGCCCTCCTGCGGCTCGTCCAGGTCGTCCTCCCCGAGGTGACAGGGCTCGTGCTCATCGTCCTTGGCCTTGCAGTCCTCGCTCTCGTTGTCCTCCACCCAGTCAGCCGCGAGCCTCTGGACGTCCGGCAGCACCTCGCTGAACAGACGGCTCAACATTGTGGCAAGCAACCTGCAAGAGACGAACAACACTTGAGCTGGACTGTTCTTCATCCTGCTGCTGTTTACGCACACATGGGTGCGCTATGAAGCGAGGGAGCCTGCCTCAGGGAGGTCCCACAAGGCCTTAGGCTGTATATGTTCTTTACCTTTATTTTCCTGTAAACGTTTAATCCACAGTTGAAACTGTGCGTGCTATTTAACAATGAGATTACAACTGAAGGCCAAGACTTCTTCAGACCGAGTTTCATGTCCCTGTTAAAGACCTGGAACCACAGCTTTTCGATCACAGACTGTTCTCCAGTTTAATATCTCATGTTCATCTGCATAAATTACAATCGATCTTTCTCTAATCTTTTAGGGAACAAGCTCCAATAAGGCCAACATCCAGGTAACAACAGCCACAGACTGTCTGGAGAAATAAAATATCGACTGAAGCAAAGATTTTGAAAGCTTATGTGGAAAACCTGAAGCTACAGTTTTCATACATGAATCCGTTTAATTCAAATAAGGTTGAACTGAACTTGCTACATAGAATTTGACCTTTAAACATATTATTTTCCGTCTTCGACGTTACTTGCTGTAGGAAAGATTCCCTAAAAAGTGAATATAAATTTCAATACAACTTTATTTTTTTTTTAAGGTTATAATAAAATCAGTTTATTCTAATCGCATACAGCAACAGCCTGGGCCACCCCTCGGCCTCCACATGTGCCTCGGTCTGTCCCCCCTCCAGCAGTCCGGTACAGGGAGCGGTGCTGGCCTGCTCCAGCAGGTTCCCCCCCAGGGACGCATTAAGGGTGCGGGGGTCCCCACCCCCCCCCCCCCCCCGGTCCTATAAATTACCGACCTGGAAGAATTCCAGTACAGCCAGGCTGCACACTGGACCACAGGACCCCAAACATTTTTATGTCTCTGACTTAACAGCTTCTTTAAAAAAGAAAGAAAGAAAGAAAAAAAAGAAAGGACTTTATCCAAAAGACTCCCACTCGCACTTGTGAAGATTTCTGTAATTCAAAATACCCTTAATTCTGTGTGAATCGTCTGAGATATTTCAGTGAAGTGAAAAAATAATAACGATATTGAAATATGGCTCAATGACCAGAGCTTCTGCAGGTTCACAGGCCACAGACGAAACGTTATCTGACATTTTTATTTGAGGAACTTTAGCCTGTCTAATTATTACCTGTTTGAAAGACAACGATTTTTCCCTCCACTTTTACTTAATTGAAAATGCAGGGTTTTGGTCAATCAAACCTCAGTTTAAAAAAAAAAAAAACTCACAAGACCAGGTTTTAACATAATATTTTTACAGAATTAGTTTGAAAGCTTACACTGGAGGCGTTTCTCCTCTAGATTCATGGTTTCGCACTGACCAGTAAATCCGGACTTAATAGTTATTTATTAGATCGAAATTACCAATATTACCAATACCAAAAACCAATATAATCCCATAAAAAAAAAATCTTTGGATATTTTTTTCCAGTATACTGAGCTCAGCTGTGCGCGTGGAGTCCAAGGACGTATTTTTTTCCCCCTA
The DNA here is from genome assembly GCA_033238685.1 of Lates japonicus. Lineage (NCBI taxonomy): Eukaryota > Metazoa > Chordata > Actinopteri > Centropomidae > Lates > Lates japonicus. Next base: position 2,670,177 of record BRZM01000056.1, on the reverse strand, counting down.
ATCTTGTAAGCACAATGTAATTAATGCCAACCAATACCTTGTCAATTAGCCTGTGTATGTCTACAGAGAATTCAACCCCCACGGTGCTCTGAAGCGCGTCGTGCAGGGAACACACACACACACACACACACACACACACACACAGAGAGAGAGAGAGAGAGATAGAGATAGAATATAAAATAACAATAATCCCCTGTTTCTGAGGTAAAACAGTAAAAATGATAAGTAACAAAAGTGCTCGAGCAGTCTTTCTATCAGGGATGGATGTGGATTTATTGATTTATTGAAACGAAATCTATCAAATTAAACGCTGGCGGATCAATATCTTCGATGAGACCAGTGATAAAGAGCCTGGAGAGGAGATTAAAAACCTGATCTGATCACGTCGCATGCGAAAAAAAAAAAAGGATAAAAGAGAGCGAGGAGAAAGAGTCAGGTTTAATGCATAAAATTATCTCTGTAACTGAAACATTAATTTCCCTCCTCACCGTACAACAGGCATTAACACAAAGACGAAAACAAACCTTGATCTCTATCTGATGCTCTGAAAACTAACTGGAAAATGTGCATAGCCTACCTCCGTGGTGGGGCTCAGTGACGGGGTTGAAGCGGGTTTGTTTACACCATCTCTCTCCGGGTGGGCATCGCATCCACACACGCCCTGCACGGATGCTTGTGCAGGCGAGGCGCTGTGCTTCTTGCTCTCGCACACCTCTCTCTCTCTCTCTCTCACTCACTCTCTCTCTCTCTCCTCTCTCCTGCCACCCTGCTCTGTCTCTCTATCTGTCTGCTGTTTCTGCTGCTGCTGCCGCCGCTGCTATCCCGAGCCCCAAACGCGCGGAGGGAGCCGTGTGGCACCTCAGAGGCAGGACTGGGTGGGTTACATACCAGCTCTGATGCCAGGCCCATATGGCTGGCACGTCATTGGCAAGAGCCATCACATGAGAGCCGGTGATTGACATGCGGCCGCATTCACAGAGACTGGCTTCCCCTGGGGGAGAGGGACTCGCCATCTGTCACTGAGCTGAAAGAGAAAATGAAATAAGGAGTGAATGGCACAAAAAAACCCGCACTGGATTCAAACCGCTTCTGTTAGCCTCCATCTTTAGGAAAAAACGGGGTTAATCTCATATAGAAGGTTTAGGAAAACAATCCCCTTATGAGAAATATTTATAGTAATCCTGTGATACTATATTCTTACAATGATATCATTCAAATTTTAGGCTCCAGCAAAGTGAGAATCCTCCAGATGGATTGTTATAGGATTACTTATAGGCTAATGATTTTGTTGGATAAGAAAAAAACTGATTCACAAGCCCATAAATAATCCACATAAGCCCTATGGGAAAATTAATTAAATGTTTTAGTGAGAAATGGACTAAAAAGGAACAACTACACACATTAAATCCCTATAGAAGTGTCATAAGGAAAGGCCAAGTTTCCAACAACAACAAAATAGACAGAAAACTCTACTGCGTCCACACAAAGGCCTGGAATAAATAAGGGACCCGCCATGAAGATCAGAGTCAGGGTGCAATTGCCTAAACGAGTCATTTGAACTGAGCTAAGCAGAGCGTCTTGGTTCGGGTTGCCAGGCTTGGCACAGGTGCCTGTGGGCGGGCTGGTGCCAAAGGTGGCAGAGGCACAGATTGCAGAGAGGGGCCAGAAGATGGGGCAAGACAAGAGAGTGAGAGAGAGAGAAGAGAAAAAGGAGTAGGCTTACCATTGCCATTGGGCTACAGTTTATTGACCACTGCACAACTTCTCAATTTTCAGTGAGACAACCAAAAATGCTTGAGTGACAAGTGACTGACTGAGTGTGTCTGGTCATGGCTGTCCACTCCCATCCTGAAGACCTAAAGCTGCAGGGTCACAACAACACAGTAACCCAGTGTTATTATCTTGAGGGACACAGATAAAAAAAAAAAAAAAAAAGGAGTGGTAAAACTTCTTCAGCACTGTAAATCAGAAACACTGTAATATCATTTTCAAATAACATACATGTCAGAGTACGTAGGTATTCAGGGTTTCTGTATTAATAACCCTTATCTCAGAGGTTCATGAACATTTTCCAAGTAAGATTATAACGACAATAAAGACACAAAAGTTGGCGTTTCCCATCTCATACATTAAATGTCTCCTCTTTGTCATTACTGCAATTATTCATATCAAAATTAAAAAATAAGGAACTGGGGATTTGTTTCTCAGTAAAAGAATTTGATGATTTATTTAATTGTGATGATTTTGTTCTATAATCTTGAGGTTTTAATCATCTATCATTATGTTTTATGTTATAAACCATAGTGTAATTACTTCCACAACTCAGTACAAACCTAATAGTGACCAAATAAATGCTGCTTTTTCCCAAGCACGAATGGGAAATATTCATGGCAATTAAACCCCAGAGAAATCTGGTTTATTGTTTATTCATGTTGGCTTTTAGTGGTTTGATTTAAGTAAGAAAAATGAAGAGGAGTTTTGAGGTTAAAAACAAAGGTGAAACTTAAACCTCATGTCAGAACTGGTAAGTCTTCAGTTTTTATTAGTAACCTTGAAAAAAGGCTGGTTTCTATACTATCTGTTATCAGTCAATTGCTATGGTTGAGTTCACACAGGAGCAGCTGCTCTCAGTCCATGCTATGCTTTCACATGCTACATGTGGGTGACATCTACTGGTTACAAAAAGCTGGTGCATGTCTCAGAAAAAAAAAAAAAATTAAAGTGACATCATTGCTTTCACTCAATATTAAATGGGATATGGAGTGAGGATTTTATCATATAGTAATGTGTTGCAGACATTGTTTTGCTAATGATAAAATCTGACTTTCTTGTAATGAGAATGTGACAGCAATGTGTAAATGTGTCCATTTTTAACTTAGTACTGCATGTCACTAAGTGGTCACTTGGTTTAGATTACCTGAAAGATTCATGCTTTCACCCTGGATCAGAAGTGTTATTAGAAAATTTGGAAACAAAATGAAACATCTGTTATCCCCCAGAAAATTCAGATTTGCTAATCCTCGCTATATTTTGATAATGAACCTTTGCAGAGTTCATATAGATGCCAGTCATGTATTTTTTTGTAGCAGTTAGTCGTATGGGAATGTTGCAAATAGGTTGGCGCCTCCTCCTGGTGGTATAAACAATGACACTGAGACAGACAGCAACTCTCGCCACATTTATTGATAATAACATTGATGGGTTATTGTGGTTATAATACCATAATCCTATAGATTATTTCTCTGCAGGCTCTGTGCATTCAAAGCTGTCTGAGTGATTGGTTGTTGCAGGAGATGCTGTGTATTTACATAAGCAAACCCTCTCTCTCTTTCATTGAAAATATTTCCTCTGTTTTAAACATTACAAGTCCTATATCACACCTTGACGCACAGTGTTGCAAATGCTCACAAAAAGCCCATATGCTCATTTTCCAAGGTCGACAGATGAACTGAGAGTGAACTGAGCCGCAGATGGCCCGTGTTTAAATTTCCAAGGTGGAAGTTTTACTTCTCATCTGAAGACCTCTCCCAGCAGGTCTGAGCGTGCTGTCAGCAGTCAGCTCTCCCCGGAGCTGGCAGAGATCCAGCGCGTTTCTCAAGTTCACTTCAGTGCAGGGTGAGGAAGCAGTGGGCTCGCGGGAACTGGCATCAAAACACAGGAGCCCCCTGGTTACAGGACGGTCTGCTGCCTCTCCAGTCTGACTGTGTGAGAGCTGAGGGGAAGCCACGAGGAAAATGAACAGTTAGTCTGATAAGAATGTGTGAATCTCTCAAAAGTCCAAGTGAGCAAAAATATACCTACAACTGAGAGCCTCCCTCTCTCTGCTCACTGTAGCCCTCTTTCCTGTTATGTTATGTTTCTCTCTCTTTCCTCCCTTCATCCTTCTCCTTGTTCTTATTGTTAAATGCACAATACCTCCATGATATTGTTTGCCTATACAGTCTGCTGTGTCAGACCACTGCTGTCACCAAACTGTTAACCTACATATATACTGAACAAAATCTCTCCCTTCATCCCCTCTCGCTCTCTCCATCACTTTTCACATTTGCATATGCATTCGCATCCTCTTACCTCATCCGTCTCTCCTCTCTCCTCAAACTTACTCTCGAGCACTCGCACACACTAACACAAACATACACACTATGCTTGCTGCATTGCCAACACTCAACCGTGTGAAGAGACTCTGTTTCCATGGCAATGAATTCCCAAACTCACCGCCTCTTATATATCTACGCTATATTGTGTGTCAGATAGCCTAGGTAACTGCTGGAGAAGGAGTAGTCAAATGTTTGACACACACACACACACACACACACACACACACACACACACTTACACTGTTTAAAGCATAAAGGGATTTCGAGATGATTTGGTAAAAGTGGATCAAGATGCTCATTCAACATTTGTTATTGTTATCATACCACTTGGTTCAATTTAAGTCAATGCTGCCTTCAGTTGTCTGTCAAATCTGTGCAACTCTTGGATTTTTATTTGGTTGTTTCAAGTGTCCTCTTAAGTATCATTTAATCTTTCATTCCTTACAGACCCTTGTAGAAGTTGTACTTTCTAAAATAGACTCTCGTTTTCATTAGGAATATTATCATAATTCAAGGAATTGGGGGGGGGGGGGGTTGAACTTGTGTGACACTGAAGGCATCTCGACAGTTTTAGACACGTCTTATTTTCAGCCAATCTCAAGGGGAATCGCTTTCTGGCCCACTTTTGAGTTGCAGTTGCAGCATTTGAAAGCATCAAGCTTCAGTACGTTCTCCCCACCTTCACCCCTCTCGTTTCCTCACGACACAACACGAGTCTGTGTAGACACAGTGGGATTAAGAGACCTAAACGGACAGTGCGTGTGTGTCAGAGAGAAAGAGCGAGAGAGAGAGAGAGAAAGGGAGAAAGGGAGGGGGAGGGAGGGAGACAGAAAGAGGCGTGAGTGAGGAGGAAGCAGGCAAAGCTGACAAACGCAACTCAAGGGTCCAAAGAGATCAGCTGGGACAGAAAGGATGCCGCTGGTCACTAACAGCTAACATTTGTTTTTAAAATACACCCACTTTTCGCAGTTTGTGGCATTAGAGGATTCAGGCAGTTCACACACACACACACACACACACACACACAGGCGGTTCAATCGGAACTGACTCCCTGCTTTGGACTTTGAAGTTGGGCGTCTGTGCGGCTCGGCTGTGGAAGGTGACGAGACTGGATAGCCATGGACCCGCCGCTGCTGCCCGCAGAGACGGAGCGAGTGATGGAGGGAGAGGACGACAAGGACGCGAGGAGGAAGATCCAGTTCTCCGTGCCTTCCTCCGTGCCCACCCAGCTGGACCCGCAACAGGTGGAGATGGTGAGAGGAGCGAGGGAGTGTGATGTGTAGCCTACATGGATGATGATGATGATAGTGGTTGTGGTGATGGGAGTGTGCTGCGTGAGTGTGTGGATTAATGGGGTCAAACCTGGGTCACATACCAAACCTGTTTTTGTGCAGCCTTAAACTTAATATCTAAACACATAAATGACTTTTACTGGGAGGTGTTCAAGTGCAGGGAGTTCTGGGAGGTTTTTAGTTGGTTGGTAGCACCAGTTCTACTTGGAAGTGTTGTTAAACGTAATGGTTGAGCTATGAAACATGCTCGCCTCCAGGTTTAATTATGACTTGTAAGTACCCAGAAGTGAGTGTTGCCCTCTTCCATGGCATCTGAAGCATCAGGCCTTGCCACCGAGGTTGACAGACAGTTACATAACCAGTCTAGCACGACTTTGCACTTTGCAGAACTCTGTATTTTGACGTTGTGTATTACTCTGAGAGCAGCGGGGTGTATGGGCAGCGCTGGGATTAAGCTGAGCTGTGCAGCCTCAGTTTTTTGGTGCCCTTAAAAGTGATGAGGCATCTCTGTCCTTCAAAGAGGAGTGGAGGAGGAGAAGAAAGAGGAGGAGGAGGAGGAGGAGGAAGTGAGGGATAAGGCACTGTTAGTGGTATTAAAAATGAGATTATGTCCTTGAGTAATAACGCCCTTACCGCATCTGTGGAACGAAAAGGTCTGATTGTTAGTCATATACCAGGGAGAGGTGGTGAGTGCATTATGTAAAATAAATAAAGCATAAGTCAGTTTTCTTTAGCTGATGCTGAATCATCCCAAAGCAAAAGCAGGTGAACATGCTGACATGGACAGACAGAAACCATGTTAGTGAAATAGTGCAGTGTGAACAGGAATAATGTTGGCCCGAACAGTGTGGATGCAGAGCAGCTATTAAAGTCTGGCAAAGCTAAGGTCATCAAGGTAACACTAAGATAACTTTTGGATGCAATCCCTCCCCCCAGAAAATAACAGCTAAGTAGGTTTATCCATGTCTGCTGCTTTTAAGACAAAAGACAGCCATGTCCTAATGGCAGGCTGCTCCCTAAAGGGAAGTCTTGTTGGCTACCAGGTGCAATGTCAGAAATCTTTATGTCTCCCCAGTAGAAGATTTGGAGGATTTCATAGGGCATCTGTTTGGAAAGCTTGTTTCCGACTGGAATGTAAAAATAAACTAATAAATCAATAATGCCTAGGCACTCAAATATTTCTCACACATCTGTTGTTTACAGCCCAACTTGGAGTCTCTAGGGCTTTGGACTACTTTCTTTACTCCTTTCTAGCACAGAACCATTCCCTCATTTGCTTTTCTGAGCGGCCCCACAGGTCTGATTTCATGAAAATCCAAACACATTCTTTCCAAAATACTTCTGAACACTGTTTGAGTTAAAACAACTCTGATTCTTGCAGTATTTATTTTATGTGCTTTAATAAATTATCCAGGAAAGGTTCACATTTGTGGCACTTCTCATTACTTCCATATACTTAATACACTTTCACACATAAATCTCAGTTCCTTAAAAGCTCACTGGCAGCTTCATGTGGGAACATGAACTAAGTCAGTTTCCCCTATAAGATGCTCTGACAATTTGCCAGCTCAGGACCTAGTAAGATTACTTCAAATCTTCCACCATGGATCTAATGAGAAGCAGCAGAATTCCCTGGTAATGCACGCAAAAGGTTTCAAGGTTCATACGTCATAATACGTCTTAGGATATGTGTTATAACCACCATGGCGACAGTAAATCTGGTGTTCCAATGTACAGGAAATAAGATTTCTTCCTGTTACCTGTTGCTGAAAATGAGGGGAAGGAAATCAGCTGGCAATTGAAGGAAATGCTGTAACGTTTGAGATACCAGAATTCCAGCTGAGTGGATAAACAGCTCGTTCAGCTGAAAAATGAGTTTTATAATCCATATTGTAGGTGGCGTGCATGAGAATCTTTCCTCTTCTTTCTTATTTTCCAGCTTATCCACTGTTTCCCAGCAGTGCAGGCCGCCACCGCGGTGATTATAGAAATTGCCTAATGGCCAAGTCGTGTGGGATGAGACTCAACTGTACTTGAGACATGTCTGAGTGCTGGAAACCAGTACCCTCCTGGATAACTGACCTCAGAATGTTGCCGTTGCCTCAAGGAAGGTGTTCTTGTTCAAAGGATACTGACAGTAGCCAATCAGGGGCCTTTCTTGTTCACTTTCACGAATACACTTGTCACTTAACCACCTCTTTTGTAATCTACCACCTACCCTGCTTAGATTCTGAGGATTTGGTCAATCAATTATTTACTCAAGCGTGACTGCTGAAGTGTCTGCAAAGTTGCTGTTCATCAAGTACAGAGAAGGTCATTGTCACATCATAAGCCTTCCGATACAGCTCCAGAGATTTGCACAGGGCTATCTCGTCCTTTTGTTGTCCTTGTAAAAGGCTGACCATGCTGTCCATTCACACTGATAGAGACTGAAACCTGTGAGAGTTGGGACCGTCAGAACACAAAATCCATGAGGGCTATACGGTAAGGCCAGCCAAGTGCTTGTGCACAACATTTACACAGCACAGCAGTAACATTAGCATTGAAATGGCAAGCAGCAGCACGGAAAAAGAGACAGGTAGAGAGATAAGTAGAAAGAGAGGGAAGGAATGACTCACACAAAGTGTTGAGTTGAGAAGGAGAACAAGGAAGGGGTAAAAAAGAAAGACAATCGACAGAAGGCAAGTAAGTACGAAAAGGAAAGGGAGAGAAATCATCAGCCAAGGAGATGAGTGATTAAAACCAAAGAGATTAGCTGTGGATGACTGAGGCCTGAATCAAGGACAAAGACAGCTAATGCCAAGAACGAATTTTCACCACAGCACAGCCAAGAGCTCTAAACTCCAGTAGGGTCTTACTCAGCAAACACAGCATTCTCCTCTCTGCCCCTGTGAAGACATGATTCTTGTATACAAAGTGGAGCAGAATATTGGCTTGATTATCAAATCTTTGAAACTGGATACAGTGAACAGGTGAGGATGTCTAGGTAGAAGGTAGGAGGAAAAAACAAACACTTGCTTGCCACTGAGGAAGACACAGTAACTCCAGTTGAATGTGTACAGTGTGTGTGTGTGTGTGTGTGTGTGTGTGTATGTATGTATGGCTGTTCTCTCTACACCCCAGGTCGTCTGGTTGAATAAAGGTTCAAATCAGGCGCTAAGCTATTTTTATGATTTCTTCACTGGGAAACAAAAGGTCAAATGGCAGTTGTGGGTTTGATTTATCTTTTCTCGAGTGTGTCGTGATCAAATCAAGCTCTACACAGGATTATTCACAGAGTAAATTGAAGGCACCGTATGAACACAACAAAGGACTTATGCTTCACTGCGTGGTCTTGATTGTTAAGTGGATAGGTTATTTCTGTCTGAAGGGCTCTTTAGGACACTGTACCCACCCTGTGATGTCATTACGCATTATAAAGATCCAGATTAATGTATTGAAGTTGAATGTTAGGTAACCACGAAGGACATCCTACATACCAAAAATGAGTTTGGGGATTACTGATTGACCATGTGAGCATTATAGAGGTCCTGTCCTGCTTAGATTCCTCTTTCTAGTAGTTTCTGTGGCAGTGCTTCTACAGCATGGCTGTAGTTGCTACATCTCTAATACAGCTCCACAGTTCTCAAACAGGAAATAAAAACAGCTGAAAATCAGAGTAGAAAATGTCATTAACACATTACCCATGCACAGTTGGTATTGCGCGTTTGGTCCAGCTGTCGTCACTCTCACAGGCACGTTGTTCTGTGATTAGTTGCACCAAATATGATATGACCTTTCTGGCCATGTTAACATGTTTTAGGGTAGGGTTAGCAATTTGAGTAGAGGCTAGTAGTCAGGTTGTTTAAATAGCCTAAAATACTTTAAAGCAGTCTCCATCATATTTTCTTTCCAAATTGATCTCAAGGACTTGTCTCATTCATGTTAACCCAAGCAAAACTGAGTTATTAAAACATTATTGGGGCAGTAAAATGCATTTGTGTGTCAAATCAGTAGGACTGGCTCAATATTTATTCAAAAACTAACTAACTAAAAACAGAAACACATCAGTGACAAATCAAATCAGTCTTTCGCTGCAGCCACACTGAGCTACCATTGATATTTATAGGCATTTCAGACATGCACAACAAGACCCCACTGAAAAAACTACATCCCCAGCAGGTGCTTAACCTTCTGGATACAGTGTTAACAAAACACTTAGAAAAGGTCACTGGGTCTGAAAAGGCTTTCAGACAGGTGCTTAACCTCCAGTTTAGTCCTTTGACTGTACATGCTTTTTCCTGAGAGATGTGTGTGTGTCTGTCTGTTTGTGTGAAACTCACTCATGTTTGTTGGATTATGGCAACAATCTCTAATTGGATGCCTTGTAATTCAAATATTCAAATTTGACCCTCCCCACACACACAATGGCAGCATATTTAATTCTAGTAAGTGAATGATGAATATGTATGAGTCCAGCAGCACACACAGGGAGGCAGAAGCAGTAAGAGTTACTCCAAAGTGAAAGCTGCCCACGCATTTCATGCCTACACTCTCAGCGGTGATTGGCTTATGGCAGCCTCTGGTATCGCACAACAATCATATTAGCATAAGGTGTTACAGAACAGAGAGAGTGGTGAATATATTGTATGTATCACAAAATTTGTAGTTATTGTTAGCCAGAAGAAAGTGTTTCATGGTTGTGTTTATTTTAATACAAGTAATCCAAGGTTTGAGTAAAAGTATTCAGAATGTATGCTTGACATTTATAGTATCTAAAAATGGATATACTCAAGTACCTCAAAATTCTGCTTAAGAACATGAGTAAGTGTATGTATTTAGTTTCCAGAACAGAAATGTTATAACTCTAACCAAAATTCCAAAATGGCCTCAAATTCAGTGTAGGTGGACTTGGAAAAATGTTTTCAGGATGAATGACTGAATACATTTGAATATTTTCATTTGATATTCCATGTTATTGTCAAGTTGTGTTGTGCAACACTTTTGTCATGGCAGACTGAAACTGATTTGAAGTTACATTTCATCAGTTGCATAACCACTGGTTTCTATGACTCACTCTGCTTCACACATAGAAAAAAGGAAGATGATGAATCTCCAGGAATTCAGATGTAGAGCATCCATTTTTGAGCCCACAATTTGTGACCTGAGTGGAGACATAAAGTTCTGTTCAACGTCCACTGAAAAGTACAGCACTAGTAGCTGCAATATCACCTGGAGATGATTTTACACAGTTTATATAAACCTTATTAATTTTACTGTGGCAATAATTAAAAGATTGACAGCAAAAATGTTGTCCATTATGAAGTGATTTCAAAGAACCTAAATAGCAGAATACCAATCAAGCAACAACCACCCAACCACTGAAGGCAAGAGAGCAGAGAGTTCAAGTAGAAGTAAACATGCATCTGATGGTAAAATAACACACTGGACAGCAGAATTGAAAACCTCAATGAATACAGCCAAATGATGGGAGCAAATTTAAGTAATCCAGCCACCATCTATGACAAGATGTAATCCTTATTCAGGTACAATCTGGAGTACAATCTTTTGAATGCTGTTATGTAATGCAATGCATAGCTGTCACAGAAATCAAATCCCCAGTAAACACAATGTCAAGAATGACAAGATTGTTGATAGCTGCATCTGATATCTGGAAACCAAATATTTGCTGTGTGATAGGGTTTTGCATAACACTCACAAATACATGCAAATTCTCACACAGCATGGTTTGATACGAGTTGAATCTTTCCCTCTCTGTTTTTTTGTGAAGATTCGACGTCGGAGGCCGACACCAGCTACACTCTTCAGACTTACAGATCCACCTTCACCGGACGAAGACAGTGGGCCACATCAGGTAGATCAGCTGATTATGCACTGTTTGGGAATTAAAACTCCACCAAAACAACTTTTTTAGAGCAGGAAGAGATACCAGTTCTTTCACTATAAGTATTCTCAATGTATATGCAATGAAAAGGGGGGGGGGGGGGGGTTATGGTGTCTTAATTATTAAACCCTCACTTTGCTATCAAGCTTTGGATGCACACAAAATGATGGCAGCATTCTCAGGTTTGTTCTGTGGGGGCTGCAGAAAAGCATTCTAGGAAGTATGCTGGAAATTCACTTTGGAAGCAGTAGTGTATTAGGTGGGATGAGAGAGAGTGGGTGCACAACAAAAGCAAATTCACCTTGGAACCAATGCTGTATCTCAGATTGATGACTGTTTGAATATCTGGTAGACTTTTCCTTTAAATTGCAAAAAGAAAAAAAAAGAGAACAGAAAAAAGAAGCCCAAATTTGGGTAATGCAAATTGTGTATCCCATAGCAAGTTGCTAGTTAAATTAGAGAGTACAAGCAAAATAGACAAAATGGGATAAAGTGCATTTTCTTATCCATCATCTGTAAACCATGATTTGGATGTTTTACCTCTACAGTGGGTTCTGGGGGAAAATGGAGCCTTGAAAGCCAAACTGGTTCATGCATCAACCTACCAGCCCCCCTCACTTAAAGGTGAGTGCTCCTGTTTCCCATTTGCATTTCAATTTACGTAACAAATGGCACAAAACGCTAAGAATTTGGGGAGGCCTAATTCTGCAACTGCCATGTGGTCTGTATCTGTTTGGAATACGTGCATATCCAAAAAACACAGTGAGAGGTGTGTGTCTCTGTGTGTGTCTCCATGTGTGTGAATGTGTGTGTTATGTGAGATTAGGAGCAGAGACAGCTGTGAGTCTGCTCTGGATCATCCTGGATTATAGGATGGGCACACAGCTGCAACATGGTCTCACACACACACACACACACACACACACACACACCATAAGATACACTCAGTCACACTAAAATATTACTCTCTGGTTTGAACATATAATATATTATTGTTTATCTTCTGTTTTTTTGGGTGGGTGGGTGGGGAAATAGTGGATTTGACCCTTGCAATCATGACTGCATATCCTCACCCACATACTATCAAAGCCCAAATGAAAAAATGACCTGCTGACTGCTTGAAATACATAAACGTGACCAAATCACTTTTACTTTTGGAGGCTGCTATTAACTGACTGAATTGTATTATATTTGCTCTTCTGCTTTTCACTTAACTGCTATTGTATTGTATTCAAAGAATAATTTAACACCACTTTGTACCACTGCCTCAGTCATTAGAGCTTATCCTTTAGATACAGGTTGGACAGTTATACCTGAATGAAAATCACTCCGTCTGCAGATGACACTGTCCTATTTCTAAAACAAAAACATATCTGTGTCCGCTAATGCACTTATTGAATTATTAGATCATAATGGAGTATTTTCTGGTTCAACTAGGCAAAATCTTATGTTCTTTATTTTAGCCAGTCATAGACAAAGTGATGCTGCAACAAGAGAGCCACTTGTTGAGTTAAGTGGCTCTACAAAGTGACCATGCTCTTTTGCGCCAGCACCAGCAGTGGCTTGGTGTTATCGGGTTATGTGTCTGACCTATTCTTGTGAAGGCGTTATCTCAGGAACGCCTTGAAGGCATTTCTTAAAATTTGGTGCAAGCATTCATTTGGACTCTTGTCATTTTATATTCAAAAGGTCAAAGGTCAACCTCATTGTGACATCATAATGTTCTGCAAAAACACTTTTCTGAACATTGTGGAGCATTTAGCAACCTGATATTACAATGGGAGTTGGGTGGCCAGAAACCTAAAATGTTGCTAAAGGTGATATGTTATTGCAGGTTTAAATAGCAACAAAAGAAAATCAAAACACAAACATAAATAATCTCCTCTATCTGCCTATCCATCCATTAATCCATCATATCCATTAAAGGGGTAAACTGATCTTTATATGTAAAATAATTTTTTTATGCTATTGATGTGTATTTCCAGCTGTCCAAAGGATGGCCCAGGCCCATCTGGCCTCCCTAGACATGACCTCTATGGACAAAGAGGATTCCTCCTCTGGGGAGGAAGACGAGCAAGGTGAGAAGAAGAGTCTGCAAACAGATTCAGCTACAGGTGGGTAGGACATGATGGTCTTTAACATTATTCAATTTCTCTGTCTTACACTGGCACTGGTACCACATATGGATATTGCTTACACATCTGAAATCTCTTTCTTGTCAGATCTAAGAGGAGAGATCAAACCACTCAGGGATCAATGTACTCGGTCAGACATTTCAACGGTACATGCTGATCTCAGCCATCACCACGGAGACGAAGAAGAGGCCAAAGAAAGAGAGGAGGGAAAAGGAGAATGACAATAGAAGACTGCTCTGATGGAGACAGAGTGTTAGTGAGGAATCGACTTAGCACATGTGTGGGCCATGGGTGTGCATGCATGGGCGTATGTATGTATGAGTGTGTGTTACATGGGTCTGTGAGTGTGTGCATGCATGCAATGAAAAAGTTGAATGTGGAAAAGAAAGAGAGAGAGACAGAGAGAGTGGGGGAAACAGATGGGCATTGAGAAAGGTCAGAATGTTAATGAGCAGGTATGAGGGAAAGTTTAACCTGAGACTTTGTGAAGGAAGTCACGTCTCAGTCAGCCAAGGAAGTCAGGGCTAAATTCCCTAAATTAAATCAGCCAAGGACACTGCACAAGAAATATGACAACTGCTGAGAACTGTTCTCTGTTTTTTGAGGTTCAACAGGCTTCAAGATATCAACATGTCTTCTGTCACTTGCTCCATGGGCAAGTTTTCCACAAGAATCAGATTCAGAATTACCTTTATTTGCCAAGTGCATATATTGTACAGGGCATTTCAGTCACATTGGTGCTAGAACACACACCTCAATCAGAAATAGCAGAGGATGCATATGGCTCAGGACAGGAGCTCTATTTGATGCAAGGGAATGATTAATATACACTTGAAAATACCATATGTATACTGTACAAATATACAATTATACAATCTGTTTTATCTGTTGTGTAATGGCAGTGTAGTGTTGTTACAGCAGGGAATCAGTGGTGTTATTTTATGGTATGTCTCATATTGTGTGGGCAGAAATTGTGAGTAAGGGTTAGCATAGTATATAGATACGATACACTATATTGAATCATATACTACAATATGATACACAATATAATACAGCGTAAAAGGGTACAATCAAAACTTAATCTGGGTCATACAGGGCTACTTCTAAAGTGAAATTTCAACTTTTTCAGTTTGATTTCCTCGACCTTGTAGATATTTATGTTCAAGGTCAAGGAAAAAGGAGGGTGGATTACAGATGATCTATGCACAGTCACAGCCATAGCCACAGCAGACCAGATTAAATCGTATCAGCCTAATCCAACTAATCATGATTATGCAGCACAGTTTTTTGGGTTTCATATTATGAACAGGCTTTTTGTAACATGGCGATTAGCAAGCATGATCTCTGTGGGATGGCAAAGATGGTACTGTGGGTGGGAGCTGAGAGAAGGCCTATATTTTCAAAACAAAGTATTTATGATGAGCATGAAAGTTCATTCATGACCCTGTATATAAATAATGTTTTGTGTTGGTTGCTAATAAAACAATATAACAGGCTGCTGGTGTTAGTGTGATTGCATGCCTGGAGAATTACTCTAACTGGCATTTCAGTTACCACTGAGTGTAATTAGGGCATGTGCACTAAGTATACAGCAAGGGGCAGCAGACATTAAGCGTTATTAAATGGGGATTTGTGAACTGGATATACACAGACTATTTTAAGTGGATACATTTCATATATTTCAAGATTAGTCAAGTCAGAAAAGATAGATTTCTCTTTATCCAAAGTGACCCTATCTACTGTATAAACTATTCAGTGCTAAGCTAAATCAACCTATCAACAACAGATAAGCGATAATGTAGACCTGGTTTGAGGTTTTTTAGAGAGCAACTCAAGATGGCCATGCACTGACACCTGGTGTTCCGTACTTCTAATTACACAGTCATATTCTCTGATTCATATCCAGTCTTTTAAAGAACATTGATCCCATAGCAAATATTAAAATGAATCCATGGAACTGCAGTCATAAATGATTATGGTTCATTTCTTTAAACCACTTTTTATATTTAGCCTCATTGTCAAATTTAATATAGTTTCACCAGTCTCTGCTTCCACCTATGTCAATATCAACAATAACTTTGTATCAACTCAATGTGTAATGAGAAAACTTAATGGAAAAAGCATTGCTTTAACATTGCTTCTTTATTCACACTGTCACATATTACAAAACACAACAGGCAACCCATAAATCTCTTAACTGAATAACATCAAAAAGAAGTGTATCAAAATATACTGTTTATAAATAGCTTGAAAACTGCTATGTTATGATGTTATATGATGTGCTGAAAAGAAAATCGAAACATTACATTCTTGATGCTGTAGTTGCTGTGTTTGAACTGCAGGAGGCAATGTGTAATTACTTTTCTACCACATATAGCTGCTTTGGTATGGACCCTCAGAAAAGGCATTTACTGGACCAATAAAATAGAATTGAATAACGTGAAATATTTCACTCACATTTTATCATAGCGTTTTTTTCTCTTGAGCATCAGTTTGAATATTTGTAAAATGAATAGGGATTTCATCGAAGGCAACTTCTTACCCAACAAAGAAACAAAAAACTACAAATATGTGTGTGTATTATCATTAACATCACCAGTAATTCCATTTTTATTTCGTTTGCTGTGCTAAACCATGCATTTACCTCAGTGTAATCTACACTATCTTAATATATACTTTTTCTTCTTCACCTGTAATTCCTTCTGTCTATCCTATCTTCTGGCTCTGCTGCCACTTTATCTTTTAGTCCTTTCTTGCCTTTGCAAAAAACACCCCAGTCACATCATCCACCCCAACCCTCATGTCCTGGTTCAGAGTGTAAACCTCCAGCCGGATCAGTGTGAAGCCGCTCTCCTTCAAGCTAGCACAGACCTGGGCCTCATTCAGTGGGACCACGGGGATCTTCACACCAGGCCCTCCAAAATAGTAACTCTCCCCCAGGGCTCCGACGAGCAGGAGGTGGCCACCTGTCCTCAGGAGCCTCCCGATGTGGCCCAGGGCCCTGGTGAAAGCGGGCAGGTCAGGGCTGACACTCTCCAGGCAGAAGCAGGACACGAGACAGTCGGCCCCCGCTGATGGGAGGGCGTCGGGGGCCAGAGGCTGAGGACGGTGCACGTCAATTGGGAGGATATCTGTGATGACCTGACGTAGCTTAGCAGCTTTCTCTGTCCATGCTGAAGGCCTGTCAGAGACAATATCAGTGAATCACCAACTAAAATTAAAACAACCATTGTAAATACAAACATGACAGTTGTGTCAATCTTTTCATTTAAAGCTATTTTTGAGTATATTTTTGAATGTCTTCTCCTCAAGATAACTTAATCCATTTAAAGAATATAAATCTCAGGCTCATGACACAAATCAAGACATAAAATAAAGAGATTACCCAAAAGTATAAAGGATAGATACAAGGGGCGTTAGATAATTAAGAACATACTTCACATTGCATACATTTTTTATATTCAACAATGACAAAAAAATCAGATGACACTAGTCTTTCAGTGATCATATTGTTTGAGAAACTTCCATGCTAAGTGTTATCAGGGATCAGGTTGTACCGTCGTCCCTCCAGCTTGCACACATGCTGCAGGTACGGTGTCCAGTCCAGGTTACACCCTTCCTCATCCCGGAGCCAGCG
Organism: Lates japonicus; assembly: GCA_033238685.1. Taxonomy (NCBI): domain Eukaryota; kingdom Metazoa; phylum Chordata; class Actinopteri; family Centropomidae; genus Lates; species Lates japonicus. The sequence goes on along the minus strand of BRZM01000056.1, from coordinate 2,653,132 downwards.
CCTCAGCTCCTGTCTGTTGACCTCCAGAAAGTCTGTGAGGAGCACCTGGTTGAAAACCTCACAGCCGCTCAGCACCTGGTACAGGGTAGGACCCGAACCTATGTCCACCAGCAGCTCGCCACCCACATCTCCTGGGGAATGGTGGAGGGGGATAAAAAAGATAAAAAAGTAGACAGCTATTATTCAAATATACTTTTATTAATAAGTTAGATGTATTTTAGGGGATGTGATAATATGTACTGCGGAAAAGTAGCAGTAGCAGCTGCCCCTTTAATCCAGCCAGATATATCTGGGTTCCCTTAGGTTCTATATTTTAAGAAAAACAAAAAGTGCTTGGACCCACCTAAATTAAGACATATTACAGAAATGAATTCTTCTAAAACAGATGTTTACATGATCCATCACCCTGTGTCTTTACCTTCAGTGAAAGCTCTATGGAGGCACGCCAGTTTCCACGGCACAATGCTGTCTTTCCTTTCAAAATCAGCCCGTGGTGGAGTGTAGTTATACTGAAGATACGCCGCAGGATCGAATCCCTGGTAGCAGGCTGCCATGGCTGCTACTCCATTCTCTTTTCCCTTCTCTTCCATCCTCACTTTGCTGTTTGGCTCTTCCTAACACTTCTGTTTTAATGGTCAGTATTCAGGTGCAGGACTTCTCCCCTCAGCTGCCTTATATACCTGTGTATGTTGTGGGTGTATCTCTGTCATTATATGTGTGTCTGTGCTTTGGGCTACTCTTTGAGTTTCATGGGCAGAGATAGCGATCCTGTTTTTGGGCCTGTGTCGCTGCCTGATAGCATTTGTTCCGTTCACTTTCCCTGAGGCGCTGATACCATCAGATCAGGGGGCTTCCTCCAACACTAGACCTACTAATGGACTCCTCATGAGGCTTTCAGGTCTTCCACTCACCCCTCAAAGGCCCTCCATATCTCCACAATCACTCTAAGGGGCCTTTTACACTCAAACGATAGGCAACCTGTTTGTCTTAGAGACAGACCTGTTTGTTTCTTTCAAGCAGGTTTGTCTCAGTCTCTGTCAGACATTTTACTTTGGTGATATTCTATTGAGAGGCAGAGAGATTGGGAATGGAAAGTAGTAGCAAGAGAAAGGAAAAGTCTCCATGTTGCATTCAAATTACTATAGACAAAATAAAAAACCGTTAATTAAAACACAACTGTAATATAGGTCAATATATACAGAGAAACATACATTTTAATTGTTTGATACACACATTATTTTATACATGTTCAAGTATAGATTGATGCTCAATGTAGATGATCAGATTAACAGTATATAATAAGTCTGTGTCTGCATATACTGCATGCATTTGGAGGAAACATATAACAAAGTATTGGAAATGCAAATTAACGTTCTGTTCGTATAAATCTACAACTGTAAGAGTTTAAAATAAAACAATGGGTCAATTTCACAAGATCACAAATCTCTTTCTTATGATGAAATAAAACCCATTTCAAGGGGTATATTGTTGATTTCAATCACTGAACCTTTTGGAAATTTTGAAGGCTTCTGCCATTTGTTCGCAAGTGACAGTTTACATTTAAAAAAGGTCATTAAACGCTCCACTACATAAATGTAGTGCTTCACATGACATGCAGAGCAAGAAGGCCACAAATCTCCTCACTTTATTGTAGATGTTAAATATTGTGGTTATTTTGTGCTAGAGAATGGAGAAAATCTTATTTATTGTTCCCTTAAAATGTTTTGTTTTTCTGAAATCCTTAGTCACTGTGGCCAGCTGACAAAACACTGAGCTCTATCCCCTGATTGAATTTATTTACAGTTCATTCTCAGCATTTCCCAAAGCAGCAGCTGAACCAGTGTGGAACGCAGCCATGTAGTAATCAAATATATTCTCCCCAGGAGTCTCTTAACACCTCGCTCCTCCCTGGCAGCTGAACCTGAATCATATGCACACACACACTGACACACACACACACTGACCCTCTTCAGACATCCAAAATATTACAGTGTCCAAGGGAGACAAGGCATTTTGGAAGTGGAATTCTGCCATGCAGCACTGTTCGAATTAGGATATTTGGAGATTACAGTGAGAGTCCAACGAAGTAAAATGGGTTAAGAGTTTTCTTTCTCTGCAGAATGTGAATGTAAAGCATAATTAAATAAATAAATAAATTCACTTTGAAGTTACATCTGAGTCTGCAAACATTCAGTGTTGTTGTTTCAGTGTTTTTGGGCATAAATGAAATTACAAGAGCTGTAAAATTCTCCATTTAGAAATACAACCTCAGGAAGAAGTAAAACATTCTGTATATGTATATTTAAAAATATAAGCACATTAATATATATTTATTTATTTATTTGTACGCGTGCGCGCGCACACACACACACACACACACACACACACACACACAAAGTAGTGAGTGGATTAGTGGAGCCAGGAGCAAGGTGAGGGTCAGTTTCTTCCTCTGAGTCAGATGGACAGATAAAAGAGCGGAGAGAGGGAGGAACACAGAAGAACAGATAAAGGGCAAAAGCGGACAACAGAGAAAAGACCAGGACAGATCTAATAGAATAATACACATTTAACCAGAGCTGCAGGAGCCAATTTAGTTATCTGTGGTCCTAAGGGCAGTGGGAGTCCGACAGTGTCAATCAACTCTGCTCTGGGTTACTTTTCGTTTTGTCACAGCAGGATAGTGCAGGTACAGAAAACTTTCATCATGACAGCAGAGAATTTGCTACCACATGGTGAAAATGAAAGGTGACAAGTTAATGGAAAAAGTAATTAGGACACTTTTGTCCAACACCCTTGTCTTTCTATTACAAAATAGTTATTCATAAACAGTAGAGACCTTTATGGCAAGCTTTTGCTTTCAAATTGTGGTGTCTCTGTATATTGCTATAATGTAAAATATGGAGTTAGTTGTGTGTAATGCAGAATTTAAAATTGAAATCAATGATCAATTATACTTGTGTCAAGATTGTTCTACATTAATTAAACATAAGCTGTGTGTCTGTTTTACAGCAGTGCACTAGGCTTGATATGAGCACAGAAGTAGAACCAGTCAGCATTTGAAAGCATTTATTCTCTCTTTTTCTTGAGTCAGTCAGATATAGTTGAGTGAATTCATTTCTACAATTGAGAGAAAATATATACTATACACAGGTAAAATTCTATCATATTATCTTGAGTACAGAAATCAATGAAAAACTCTAAATTAAATCAATCAGTACATCAATACATCCCTGCTTCAAACATATTATAATCATATCAGAATTAACCAAAGACTTGAAATCTAAAATAATATGGAATAAACTTCTACAGGATAGAAGGACAGAGGGAGCCAGCTCAAGTGAAATGCATCCATGGTTTTACCATTATCCATACACCCATCCACCATCTCTCCTCATCCTTCATTTCTCTTTACCAATTTATTATCTGTCTCCTGGGTTGGTAGTTGACGAAGCAATGCATAGGGTCAAATGCTATCTCTCACTCTGTCATTGTAGACCTTTTGGTAATGCTGGCCTTAACAGTACACTCAAAGAACCAAATTTGTTCTCCCTGTTGTGACTTTTCTGATTGAGCAATTTCAATTCACATACACTAAGGTACATATAACAGTACAGAGCACATCCAGTCATCATCTTTAAATCATCACCAGCAGTAGTTATGTGGGAAACTGATTTTCAGCTGAGTACTTGTGAGAATTTAACAGTTTGGTGTCCTGAAAGATAAAAGAACATCCCTGTTATTAATGAGAATGAAGGGGACACTGTAAAATGACTCAAGTCTTTGAAATTGTGCTTTCATGTTTGTTAATTTTATGTTTTTTTTCCTAAAGCGGAGTTTTATTTTGAAACGTCAGCGTTCTACGACACTTCCGTTCTATTTCCGTATTTCGCCGGCCGGCCTAAGTGACGCCAGATCCTGCCACTTCACCGCCAATTTACGAGGCTTTCACTGTGGAAAAGTACCATTTATAACTTAAATGTCACCGCGGCCAAGAGTGAGGGATTAAATAATTCCCTGAAACTCTAGCGGGACTTTATTTACAGACGAAGGGGTAACGTTGGACTGACGGTCCGTTTGTACTTGTTGCAAACTGCAGTGACAGTTTCATCAGCAGCTCTGTTAGTCAGTCAGTCAGGGGAGGAGTCGTGTAGATACTGAACCCACCTCTGTGCAAACTATTTGTGTTATAAATGAAGGAATAACGTGCTCAAGAAGATGAACAAGACTGAATAGAAGACGTTACACAGGATAGAAGAAGAAACTGGGACTTCTCAAGGTTAAGTAAGAGCAAACCTTCTTAATTACTTTACCATGCTAATGTATGGAAACTAGTAGGATAATCATATTTTGACTACATGTTGCAATTTGTATGAATCTAATACTCATCTTTAATTTTTCAGGCACATATCACAGTCGTAATATCTTTGATGCTGGTTTGTCTCTGCCTGTATGTTCCTCACTCTATATGTGTCTCTGATAGTAGAGGCTTTAAACTGACCATGCTGCTGCAGAGGCTGAACCTTTGTTCAAGGATCCAGCTGGGTTCCCCGAGACACGTATGCCGATTGCTCACCAGACCACTGACACAAGGCAAGCAAAGCTACACCACCACACTGTCATATTGTACAGTATATCCCCATCCTGTAAACTCTGTGTACATTGTTGCCGTCCATTCACAGCCATCACGTCTCATCTCACGCAGCAGCCTGGATTAATGAAAAGTAACACAACCAACATTTGTCCCCAGATCTTTAGATGAAAAGAGAGGATTCTATTAATTAGTTGATTACTTGATTAGTCAGTTGACAGAACGCTATAGATAGGAAACTATTTAAATAAATATTTAATTGTTTAGGTCATTTTTCAAGCAAAAATGCTAAACATTTTCTAGGTGTAGTGTATACATTTTATAGATTTTCTGCATTTGTTTACCTTATGCAATAGTAAACTCAATATATTTGGGATTTTGGAGCATTGGTCAACAAAACAAGCATTTTAAAAACAACACTACAGGCTTTAGCAAGCTGTGATGGATATTTGTCACTATATTGAACTATTCATCCATTACCTGGAAAAATAATCAACAGACTAATTGCATGATGCAGTTAATCATTAGTTGCAGTCCTAAAATCAACAACAGTTTCAATTAAAACTTTAAGTATTTTATCAAGCAAAAATACCAAATGATTACATGGTTTCGACTTCTCAGATGTGAGGATTTGCTGCTGTTCTGTTGTTGAATATATTGGAGTGGTTGCTCAGACGAAACAAGCAATTCACCTCTGGCTTTGGAAAATTATGATGGGCACAGTAAATACCCTAAAAGGCCTTTCTTGTGAAAGTAAATGAATAAATAAATATGTTCATGATTACTGTATGTCTGTGACTACATGAACATTATTAATAAAGTATGTGTAGGCAGATGTGGTGAATTCCAGATGAACATCTGATAAACGGCTATAGAAATATGCTGTGATAACTTTGAGATTTTGTGCCTGCGGGGAGATTTCTGACCCACTCTAGTCTGTACAAGATGTCACAGGCCTTTCTCTCTCTCTCTCTCTCTCTCTCTCTCTCTCCCTCTCTGTCTGTCTTTCTTTCTCTCTCTTTCTCTCTCTGTCTTTCTCTCTCTCTCTCTCTCTCTCTCTCTCCCTCTCTGTCTTTCTTTCTCTCTCTCTCTGTCTGTCTCTCTCTCTCTGTCTGCCCATGTCTCTGTCATGCGCCTCATTGCTCCACAGAGATGTGTAATGTCAGCACAGGCTTTCTGCTCACCCTGCTGATGTGGCAGTTTGAAGGCTGTGATTATCTGTTTCCCAGGTTACATATGGATGTAGGGGAGGGCTTCACTGTGTTTGCCTCAGTCATGTAAATTGATGAAATGAAAACCCAGCAAAACATGCTTGTTTGCACAGTTTTGTAATGTTTGCAGTGTTTTGTTTGGGTTTGTAGTTTCTTGAAAGCAGAGTCTTGTTAAGTTAAAGGTGCCTGTACTGTTTGTTTATTTCATCAGATTACTAGGTTTTTTTTTTTTTGAAGAATCAACAGCCATCATCATTTTCATCATCATCAAACTTTCTTTTTTTTCTTTTTTTCTCTTTGTTGTTGTTAAGAATGAATCTCCTAACTAAGAGCCCCACATATGAATTAGATGACAGCTAAGGTGAATTCTCAGTCAACATCTCATCCCTCTACACAGCTCCCCAGGGCAGGGCCCATGGCAGCTCCTTTGCCCACCGCGGTGAACTGCGTCAGGCCAAGAGGATTGTCGTCAAGCTTGGCAGCGCCGTGGTCACCCGTGGCGATGAATGTGGCCTGGCTCTGGGGAGGCTGGCCTCCATTGTGGAGCAGGTGAGGAGTACATAGCCAACACAGACTGTACATTAAATAAGTCAGCTCAACTGTATTCATATAGCACCTGTCATACAAACCTGCAGCTCAAAGTGCTTCAAATAGCAAGATGAAACAATAAAAAGTTAAGAACAAATAATTAAAAAAGTCAATAAAACAAAATAAACACATGGGATAAACATTAATATGAAAGTGGTTAAAACTCAAATATTAGGCTATAACATATTAACATTAGAACAGCCAGATTTAGAAGATAGGCCTTTAGTTTTCTTTTAAAACATTCCACAGTTTAAGAGCGTAAAACAGAACATTAGGGTCCTGCAGAAAATTCTTGATGAGGAGGAGAAATGAGCAGGAAATTAACGCTTTTCCAGCATCGGTTTCAAGTTCTATGTTATGTCAAACCATGAGTGGCTATTCATGATTTTATTTTCCACCTACTGCAGTTTATGTTGATCTGTAGACACTTTCTAACATAAATATTTCTACATTTTTCAGTATACTTTTTTCCCCCCTGATTCTAACTTTTCATGTCTGTCTATGAGATGTTTGGGAGAGCTGTAACCTTCCATTATTAGAAAAAAGAACAAACAAACAAAAGACTCAGGTTTTGAGATATCTTTCTATGATAATACAGTAGGTAAAATGACATGTCATTAAATTATTACATATAAAATATTCAACAGTAAACTCTTTCTGTGTCTTTGTTATCCTGGAGAATCCACAAAACATGGATTAAACAGGTATAGAGACTGTTTCTTTGGTAGAAAGTAGTTTCAGTGAAAGCTGCTTGCTTTGTTTCTGGAAAGACGCATTGCATTTTTAAACATATCATTTTTTTCCCTCTCTCTTTGAGCACCATGAGCGTACTTCCTTTCATCCATGTTGTGCTGTGGTGGAGGCAGAAATCTCAGAAGAATATTTCTTAATATCCACAAATAAAACAAAAAATAACATCATGAGCAGTAAATAAGAATTTTTCTCTTAATTTGGGTGAAGTGAATTTTATTTTATTTTTTAAATTATTTTTTGGGGGGTTGGGTGAAGTGAACTTTTAAGGCTAAAAAAAAAAAAGAAACCCCTGTGGCTCCCAGCTGTGATCAATTACTCCCTAATTGGTTGTATTGTCATCCAGGTGGCCATGCTGCAGAATCAAGGCAGGGAGATGATGATTGTCACCAGTGGAGCAGTGGCCTTTGGCAAGCAAAGATTAAGACATGAGATCCTGCTGTCCCAGAGTGTCCGACAGGCGCTGCACTCCGGTCACAATCAGCTCAAAGACATGGTAAGAAAAGGGTGGAGGAATGTGTTCATGTTAAAGTATAGATCAATGCCAAGTCACATAAAGGAAAAACTGCAGCTGTTCTCTGTGGGCTGAAACTTTGAGTTGTGGTTCCTCAGTGCCTTGGCAATTTGATGTCATAGTAAATCACTATAACAAAAATCAGCACCAGAGGCTTTTTTTGTCAATATACAGTGGATGGACACAGTACATGTGACACTCGTTCAGTATCATGCAATACAACACAATAGCTTCCAATAAATACTACATTTGTGAAGCTTAATGTTGAGTGTTTTTTGAGGCTGTTAAACTGGTGTTGATCTAACTCTGCAGTTTATGCTATGGTACCATTGTATTGCCCTGCGGTATAATGTGTTCTGTATGTTCACCTGGCCAAACATACAGTACGTGTCACTTACATATTTGCATACAAGATAAGATTACCATCATTAGGCATGGCATGGTTTGATTGAAATGTGTCTCTAAGAAGCCCAAAAAGCTGGAGAGATAATCTCTTTACTTAAAGAAGCAGTGTAACCAGATGGATTTACTGGATTTATGTTGCAGTCTCTGCCTGTGCTGGAGGCCAGGGCCTGTGCTGCAGCAGGACAGAGTGGCCTGATGGCCCTTTATGAGGCCATGTTCACCCAATACAGCACTTGCACCGCGCAGGTACTTATATTTACTTCATAGCAAAATGATCACTTTGAAATGCTAGAGAAGCATATGTATTTTATTCCGAGTAACTTCTTTTAATCTTCCTTGCTGCTCCGTTAATTCTCTGCCCTCTCTCCTCCCTCCTGTGCTGCTCAGGTCCTGGTGACAAATCTGGATTTCCATGATGACCAAAAGAGGCAGAACCTGAACAGCACCCTGCAGGAGCTGCTGTGCATGAACATCGTGCCCATCATCAACACCAACGACGCTGTGGTGCCCCCGCCGGAGCCCAACAGCGACCTGCAGGGGGTAAATGTGGGTACATAGATCGTGGGGTTGACGCTGCTGGTGGTGATGGTAGCGGTGGCAGCGGGGGGGTCCTGAAGGGGGTCGGCAGAGACACTGATTATTTAGACAAGCGCTGTTCATTAGCTACAATATTTTCTCACCATCCACACACATGCTGAAAGACGTCTGCCACCCTGCCTCACCTCATCTGCTCCACCCTCAATCATTAAGGCATGTGCATGCAGGGAGGGGATGGAGGGCAGTGCATGCGGTCACTGGTCAGGAGGTAACATCAGAAGGGGCCAGGACTAACCTCTGTAGGTAGAAGTCGCCTTTTCCAGCCCTCCTGCAGGAATTACTAACACATCTTTTTCTTGAAGATAATTGCACCTTACTCTCTCTGTCATCATTTTCTTTACACACTTTAACTGCTGGCACCACAGCCAATAAAGTATTCTTACCACTTTTTTTAGAATGTAAATATTAACATTACACTTCTAAAAGATCATATTTGATATGACATTGCTTGTTGGTGAATTGTCTTATGTTGTATTTATTTGTCATCTAGAAAAAACTGCCATGCAAAGTTGGACTTCAGGGCTGTTGATGATTTGGGTTTGAAATTTTCCCTGACAGTCCTGCAGAGAGATGGCACACTAATAGAAGTAGATGTTGCACAGTTTTAACACTATGCAAATGTTTAAGTATTCGTTTTTATTATCTGCTTGCCACTCTAGCGTTTAAAAAAGGTTCAGATGGGTAGATTGGCAGATGGTTGACCTTCTGCCATTGGTTTTCTGTCTTTGGGAGCTTACATCAGCAATTTTCTGGTTCTGTAGGTGATCAGCATTAAGGACAATGACAGTCTGGCGGCGCGGCTAGCTGTAGAGATGAAGGCTGACTTGCTCATCGCGCTGTCTGACGTGGAAGGTATGTTACCACAACAACGGTTTGGATCAGCTGTTAGGTAACAACACCATCTGTCTGCGCTCTTTACAGGGAGGGGGACTAAAAACACCCCTCTCAGGGTCAAACTGAGAGTCATATGAGAGACGCAAACACAAACCTTCTGCCACGATGTTTGAAATTGATGCTGATGGGGTTGACATAAGGTGTTGACGTGTAGCATGGCTGTGGGTCCATTCAGCTTTAAGCCTGTGTAGTTAGGAAGCAGATTTTGTTGACACAAAATAACTCTGGCATGAGAAAGTATTTAAATAAATAAATATTTTCCTTAAAAGAAGTAAATGAGAACCGTTAACACCTGTTTTTAGTTTATATTCTGACTGAAAACGGAAAGGAATCAAGTGTGCGTTACACTGCACATGTATTCCCCATGCATGAACAAATAAGTTGCATAAGAACTGTTGATTTCTTAGGACTGTACAACAGCCCCCCTGGAACAGATGATGCCAAACTCATTGACATCTTTTACCCTGGAGACCAGCAGTCCATCACTTATGGTACAAAGTCCAGAGTTGGGATTGGAGGCATGGAGGCCAAGGTATGTCTGTTCATGTTCAAGTCTTATCTTTGTAGATATTTATCAGAGAAAAGGGAATGGCCTTTTGTACTATGGATTTTTTCTACTTCAGTTTTCTTCTCATGTTTACAAGTGATAACTTTTTTAAAAATGTCCTCTGTAAGTCTTTCTCTGCAGTGTCACTTTGCACCTCTGATAACCAGGAGATAGCCATTGTTATCCTGCTGAACAGCATGAAGTTAGCTATAGGCTAGTGTTAATGTAGCTATCTTGTGACAGCTGCTTGTGTTCAGTGAGAAAAGACACAAAATATTATCTCTTTGTGTAATGTAAAGTAAGTTTTTGACATTTATGTTGAGTTTGTAACTAACCCCCTTTTTTAAAAAAAAAATAAAGACTGCGAGTAGAAGTTTTAAGGAGACCTTTAAAATTTAACTTGTGTGTTTCTGTCTCTGTTTGCAGGTCAAGGCTGCGCTGTGGGCGCTGCAAGGTGGCACCTCAGTGGTCATTGCGAATGGAACCCACCCCAAAGTAACAGGTCACGTCATCACCGACATTGTGGAGGGCAAAAAGGTGGGAACCTTCTTCTCTGAGATCAAACCTGCCGGTGAGTTGACCTGGGCTGAATGGACTCTCTGACTCAACCTCATATCTGTATTATTGCAGCCATAACAAAGCTGCAGCTGCTGTAGCTTAACTGTTTGACTGAAGTTTGTCCTCTCCCTGACTCTACACCAGGCCCGACTGTGGAGCAGCAGACAGAAATGGCACGTAACTCCGGAAGAACTCTGGCATCTCTTCACCCAGACCAGGTGACACATTATTTTGAATAAGAATGAAAGTCCATTGTTGTGTTCTGTTACCATTTTTAGATCAGTAAATATCAGCATTTTAAGGATCTCACATTATTATGTATTTAAATGTGTTTAACTAGGTTATAAACCCTCATACTTAAACTTTAGTCCTAAGTTTACCCTCATCAGACATAGAGAAACACTGACCCCTTGTGGATAAATGTGCTACATGCTCATCCTGCCTGTGTTTGGTTGACTCTGTTGACAGAGGAGTGAGATCATATGCCATCTAGCAGAGCTGTTGACTGAAAGGAAGGATGAGATTCTGGCTGCCAACAAGATGGACATGGACCTGGCTGTTAATGCAGGTAGCAGAGCGCACCATCCTCTCAGGTTGTGTGTTTTAGAGAGGATGTAGAAGCCAGCACTTGAGAAAAGTTTGGGGTGCTATTTTATCCATAAACAGATGTTTACCAACAGATTCTTCACTGGCAGGAAGGACTTGAATCTGTCATTGTGCAATTCAGATTGCAACATAAGCTTGTCAAGATATAATTTTGTTTTTAAAAAATCCAAATGGATAACCTAATCCATTTTTCTCCACCAGAGGGCATCTTTATCACTCTATATAGATGGCCTTAGTCAAGAAGAGTTTGATCCTGTCACCTGATGTAATGTAACCCTGCTATTTCTCCCTCCCTCCCTCCCTCCACAGGCCATTTGCCACCAGCCATGCTTAAGCGTCTGAGTCTGTCACCAGCCAAACTTAACAGTTTGGCCATAGGTCTGCGCCAGATAGCTGTGGCAGCCCAGGACAGCGTGGGTCGTGTGCTGCGCAGGACCAGGGTGGCTCACAACCTGGAGCTGGAACAGATAACTGTGCCCATCGGAGTCCTCCTGGTCATCTTTGAGGCCAGACCTGACTGTCTGCCACAGGTATAGAGGCAGAGCTGAGAGAACAGAAAAAGTCCTGGCAATTTAAAGATTGTATTCGTTTTTGTAATTGTTTATTTTTAGTTATTTATAATATTGGCAAATGCAAAAAACAGATTACACTTATGTTTGGAACTTTACAATATAAATAATGTTTCTCTTAATTCTCCTGGTAGTGTTTCAGCTTTTGAGACTTTTCAAATACATGTATCCTTGTTAGACCTTCTTGAAATGACTTCAGTAACAATCACAGATCCTGTATGTTTTTATCCAGGTGTCAGCATTGGCTATAGCCAGTGGTAACGCCCTCCTCCTGAAGGGAGGCAAGGAGGCAGCCAACACAAACCGTGTTCTCCACCAGCTCACCCAGGAAGCCCTTTCCATGCATGGAGTCAGAGAGGCTGTGCAGCTGGTACAACTGGTTTCCTGCACATTTATTAGCAGACAATACAAATTTAATTTAGCATGTTTCATATATGGAGAAACTGTGCTTTAATTGGTATTGCTAATGACTATGGCAGATACTGTGATTCACAATCCTTTTTTTTGCTGCTAGGTGAGCACTCGTGAGGAAGTGGAGGATCTATGCCGATTGGACAAGATGATTGACCTGATTATCCCTCGGGGTTCATCCCAGCTTGTGCGGGACATTCAGCGAGCCGCCAAGGGCATCCCGGTGCTCGGTCACAGCGAGGGAATCTGTCACGTCTACGTCGACGCAGACGCCAGCATTGACAAAGTCATCAAGATTGGTCAGCAAATGAAAACCTCTGAAAAGCTGCTGATTTTATAGAAGTTCATGTGTACATTTTTCCTGTGCTACTAAAATAACACAACTTGTCAAGTTATCAAATGTTTACAGCAACAGAATACAGCTTCCACTGAACATGATCAGTAACAGACAGATATTTTCCCATTACAGTCAGAGACTCCAAATGTGACTACCCAGCTGCGTGTAATGCCATGGAAACTCTGCTGATTCACAGACACATCCTAAGGACCCCACTTTTTGACCAAATCATTGACATGCTGCGGACTGAACGGGTAAAGCACCAAATTCATACACAACAGTAAAATATGTGATCAAGAAATTCGATTATATTTGACTTTTCAGCAGAAAATGTTATGCTACTCTTTCAGACCCTTTCTAGTACACCATACGATGACTTTTTAAAATATGTATTGTTGTACATGGCATCTCGTTATCTTTATCTGTTTTTGTTTTTTTTAAAACAAAATCTATATGATGTTTCTAGGTGAAGATTCATGCAGGCCCCCGGTTCGCCTCTTACCTGACATTCAGCCCATCAGAGGCCAAGTCATTGCGGACAGAGTATGGCGACTTGGAGTGCTGTATGGAGGTGGTGGACAGCATGCATGAGGCTGTGGACCATATCCACAAGTATGGGAGCTCCCACACAGACGTCATCATCACAGAAAATGGTACGTGGCCCAATGTTTTCATGCTACTCCTTGTATTTTTAGAAATTCTACTTTGCACCCAGGTTGTGCATTTGAAAATGGCATAAGTGTGTTCAGGAAATATGCAGTCTTCTATAATTTTAGTCATATTTTACTTTACTAAGCACCACCTGTCAGTCTTGGTCAATCTTGTCAGTGCTGTATCATATAGGTGTCTCAGTTCTCCTCCTTACTCTTGTGAATCCATTTCTTTTCCGTCCCACTTTCTGCCACAGCGAGTAATGAGCACTGACACTTGTTGTCAGGATGAGTGCTCCCTGTGTGACTCCAATGTAGGGGACAGAGTCCATTTAAAATGTAGAACAGATGCTAAAACGCAGTTTAAAAGACCTGTCCCTGTTGTTACTCTGGGTCACGTTTAAACACATTTGTCTTTAAAGTGAGCCATCATACTGCATCTCTCTAACTCATGTTGATCGAAGCCTTTCTGTGCAGCGTGCAGAGTATTTCCTGTTTTTAAAGGCTATGGCCATATTCCATGTGGACAGTGAAGACTAACACATGAAATCTTGATGGGAACTAAAGGTGTCCCATAAAATAAATAAGTGTCCTTTACTTTTCTGCTCACAGCAGCGTTCATAGCATGGATAAACTGCAACAAACTGAACCGTTCTAAAGAAAAAGGTCCTGTACATACTGAAAATGCATGGAAATAGACAGAGGTACAAATGTCTCATTAAAGGGGAATTTACAAATATGCAGAAAATTTGACACTTTTCTCTAAGTCATTTGAAACGATGAGCAGCATTTGAAAAATACAGGAGAAAGTGTGCTGTGAACATCTCGACACTGAGGATTATTTTCGCCTGCAGTGGAGGATGTGCTGCTGCCATCTAGTGACCACAGAAGGTACCTCAATTAATTGACATGTACTTAATTGTTGTCACTGTTGGCTAACCTCAAAGTTGATCACTGAGAGTTAGATATTATTGATGGACATAGGCATAGATAATGAGTAAAAGAAAGTCAGTTGTTAAAATAGGTAGACATTGATAAAATGTATTTTGAATAGATGAAATAGATATTGTAGATATGACAGACTAGTGGATTGATAATCTGTGAAGTCACCAAGAGAAAAATCCTTGACTTTTTGTGCAGCAATTGGAGCCTGAGTTTATTCACTTACAATATTAAATTCACTACAATTAAAGAATTAACATCCAAATTTGGTGTATTGGTTTTATGGTCATTGAATACTTAATGCATTTCTCCTGATGATAGTTTGAACCTAGTCCCAGCAACGTAATCCTGTCTAAAATGATAGATCTGATCAGCAGGTTTTTTTTTTTTTTTTTTTTTTTTTGTGGGGGTGGATGTTCACACTTCATATGGTTTTTAGAATTTGTTGCACTTGGTGTCTGCTAAAATGACATGGGCAGAGGTATTTAATTGGTGTAATTGTAATGGCCACAATGAATAGATTATTATTAATAGATTATTTAGGATTTTGCTTTTATTCTGTGCATTAATCCATTATTTCAGATCAGTTTCTATTGAATGCCTACAATGAATAGTTAGGCTGTTAGTTAAGAAGTAGAAGTTTGTGAGCTAGTAGCACCAATAAGCTGTTTTTTCTCTTACAGAGGACACTGCGGAGCAATTCCTGCAGCAGCTGGACAGTGCCTGTGTTTTCTGGAACGCAAGCTCACGTTTCGCTGATGGCTATCGCTTTGGACTGGGTATGTTGTGGTTTTTATCATCATATCATCTGTTTTTTGGTGCCTTTTTCCCTGTGTTTCCTTCTCGCAACAGCCTGCATATTCTTACCCATATTCATTTGTTATTCTCTCTCGAGACAACTGCAAGCTTTTTCTCCACATGATATTTTGTTTACCTTTCTCACTTTCTCTCTTTCTCCCACCATCTTTGGCTTTGTCTCCAGGAGCAGAGGTTGGTATTAGCACGGCACGTATCCATGCACGGGGCCCTGTGGGCCTGGAGGGGCTGCTCACCACCAAGTGGGTCCTGAGAGGTGATGGGCACACTGCAGCTGACTTCTCTGAGAACGGTACTATGAAATACCTCCATGAAAACCTGCCTGTTGGGCAGCCTTTAGCTGGACAGAGAGACAGCAACTAGACCAGATATGTTCACACCACTCTCTTGGCATTAACGCTGGTCAGAATGGTTTACATTATCCACCAGCAGCTCCCAGCAGATGTCACTGTTTTAAACCTCTGCAGCACCCAGCACAGAGAGGGAGGCTCAACACATCAGTGGTCTATTTCATTAGCACAACCAGAAAGTTGTCCCTGTTCAGATTATAAAGTTGTTCATTGACTGAAGAGTTTACATTCTTTTAATTCTACCTCAGCTTATGATACTTTTATATGAGTTAATGAAGTCACCTTCATAAGCTCCTGCAGGAGGTGTTATCTGGTGATCACACCACGATACCTCCATAATAATACATTAACCACGGGCAAGACCGAAGTTAACTAAGATTATTTTCTGCAAGACAAAATAAACGCACAATTGTTGTCATACATGCATCAACGAAAGGAAGCTCAAGTGCTTAATAATAATAATAATAATAATAATTATTATTATTATTATTATTTTGCAATCTCAGGACATGATTTTGAAACAGATACTAATTCACAAACACTATTTAATTCAATTGGTAAAATGTTCATGAGAAACGAGAATGTCAAAATATTCTTAATCATCAGTACCAAAATATACATACTTAAGCCAGTTTTATTGTGGAAAGCCACTTAAAACTTAATGTATTTGAGGATGGACATGTTTGTATCTTTTACAATTGTATATATTATTTTTAGCTGAATTTATTGGCTCACCAAAAGGTTGAGCCAATAAATTCACTGTACTATAACTGCTTTCTTTGCTCATATAACATTTCATCATTTTTATTTTCTCTAACGCCAGGATGAATTTTCTGTATATGTCAAAATGTACAAGCATTTTGATTAGTTGAGATACTGATCTTATTACTCCTATAAGGTGACATTTGAGAGTAGAAATGTTAAATTAAAAAAAAAAAAACAATTACAGGATTAAAATAAATGGTATCATGTTTTGTACAGCATTACAAGTTGAAATGCACTTCAGCTTGAATGCATTCATTTTATTTACAGTTTTATTTATTTGATCACTGTTACAAGTTCTGCTCATTTTTCCATGCTTTGCCTCTTTCCTGTTTGTTCCTTGTGGCGCCCAAAGCCGCTGTCAGAGCAGGAACAGTAATTGACAAGCTGCCTCCTTCAAGCTGGAGGGGAGAACGCAACTGCTTTTAAATTAAGCTCTGTAACATTCCAGCCTCTGAGCTCCTATCTGATGTCTTGCAATGCACACTTAAGGATTGGCTTGGGTTGTTTAATAGCAGTATTGTGGAATTAAAAAAAAAAAATGTTGAAAAAGAATATTTGGATATTTTTCTTACTTTCTTTGATTTTTGCAGTTGAAATGTTGAGGATTTTTACACGCATGTTCATCTCTGTCCTGGCACTAGTCTTTCTACTTTCACAAAGAACACAAATTAATGGGAAAAAAGTCATACTGATCTGAAAAACAGATGTCTAAAAAGGGCCTTTTTAAAGTTGCCCATAGGGGAATTCACATTGCTGGAAGTGGGGCAAGGAAGATGGAAGACAATACTATAGAGGTTTAATTATCCAGCCATCACAAATGAAAAGAGGGAGAAGGAGAACTGAGACTAATAATGGAATCACAGGCTTATGTTCTGGGTTTCTCTGTTTCTTTCCTTTTCTTTCTCTTTTCTATCATCTAAAGAATTCATTCTCCAAAACGCACTACTTACCCTTCAATCAGCTTCCCATCACCAAGTCCAAAGGGTTCAGAGATGAAGAGAGAGACAAAACTCGGATCTCACTCTTTTGTGTGAAGCAATTGAAAAATGTCTTGAGGTAGAGATGGAACAATCCAGGGACACTGAGTATTGAGTCTTTGATGCAAAGTGTTATTATATTACAGAACTGTATTTTACAATATCTTATGCATCAAAGTTTTTGCCACAGTAATAGTACTGTAGTTGTTGCATTGCTATACTGTATATGTATGTAACAGGGCACTGTGGAGTGTTTTGTTGTGAAAGGGAAAACTTCCATTGCCAGGTTTTGTACTCAAATGCCTCTATTTTACTTAAAAGTCAATGCTGATTTTGTATTGCAATGATCATATCTTAGCAATAACCCTGTATATCAGATCATGCATATTCCGAGCTTATTCTCCATATTCAAATCTTCATCACCAAAACCAACCAAAAAACAAAAACAAAAAAAAACAAGACACTAGGGCACTAAATTTCTCCTGGTGCTCTACGGGAAAAAAAAATAAGTAAAAAATGTTACCAACTGATGATCCCAGTGCAGGATGACCATCTATTTCAATAGAAACTAAATATTTTATATAGCTGTGTTGTTTTTGATCAACCCAGTTCTGTCCTCAAGCCCTCAGCACTCAACTATGAGACCTTAGGGCAGATTTCAATGATGATATATGAAGAAATGCTGGAGAAGTCAGTAGATTATTCAACATGACTGTATTGAAAATTTAAGCAAAGATGTTTTCAGCCTTTAGGTTGTTTGCCTTTTTGTGTGAAGTTTACACTTCACACAAAAAACTTAAAACACATGTTCTTTTTCTGCAGTTCTGTCTAAGTCTAAAGTGCGTACTTGCTGAATTTGTTTAATATTTGAAGCCACTGCCCCTTCATGACCTTAAATTAACTTCCAGTTATGGCTGAGGCCTGTAAATTTCCTCTCATCTCTTATCTGGCATTGCTCCCAGACCCCAGCTGATCAGATCCCATGTTGCACTCATTGATGGCGTGTTGGCTGCTGGGTATTGTTGTCCAAAGATATAAGAAGAGCGATGAGGGTAAATCACTGGACTTGTACAGCAAAGCCGACAATCCTTTAATTGGACATTACTCAAGGCCAAAACTCATATTTCTTGTTGTTCTTGATCTTAAGAGATTCTCAAATGCACTCCCTGCTGGGCTTCAAATTTTTTTGAATCAATAATTAATGGTTAAAGTTATTTATTCATGTGTATCTTCACCAATTACGCAGTGTCTAATTAACAATTTCAATAATTGATATTTATTTCTGAAAGGGTTGAGTATCTTGGGCTGATGAAAAATGCATGAGCAGGGATGTGGACGGGGTTTTGTTTTTTGCTCTGAGAGAGCTTGATGCTCCAGGCTAATACCAGGCCACTTTGACTCCAACTCTTTGAGTTGGCACTGGCCCTGTGATGTGGATCTAATATGGGCATCTTTCATGGACCCAAAGCGCTTACTGTGTACCATGTGATCTCATAAAGACTCCTACATGCCATCCTCAGATATCCTTTTTTTGTCTTTTAATATTGAACTTCAAAGAATAAGCTTCTGTTTCCTTGATAATTTTTCTTTGTGTATGTGGAATGACAATATCACGGCAAACTGTAGAAACTCTTCGTCTTATGAGGACCTTAGTGGTTACATCCACATCTAACTCTGTGGCCTGATGAAACTAAAGTTCAATCACCATGCTAAAAAGGAAATTATCCCTCAGATTTATGACAAGCCCTATCCCCCTGATCTTTTGATAGTGACAGCTGTAGTAGTCAATAGAACATTAACAAAGGCTCACTTTAACTGACTTTCATCAAGTTTTCATTTATTGTAATTCCAGTAGGACAGGAGGTTGGGGACTGGTGAGGCAAACCATTTTGCTATGGGACGACCAAAGCAAAAAAGATCATCATAATTTACTGTGAGCGTTGCTTGCACACTGAGTTTGGGAGGAACTTTACCCAACAATGCAGAGCAACCAAACAAAAACCAGAACCCAACATCAAACGCAACAAAACCCCCATGATTAAAATGTATTATTTCAGGTTTGGACACCACAGTGCCGTGACCACACTGAAACACTGTTGGCAGTAGGGGAACAAGAGGATGGAAAGCTCAACAGTTGGCCTCAATAAGGGTAAACACAGAAAAGTGGGAATCAGTTGACCTCAGTGACACGTCTCAGAGAGCCAATGGTAGGGCTGGTGCTCCCCCACTCGCTGTGCCTCCTGTACTCTCCAGGACGCAAGAAGTACTGGCGTCCCCTGTAATTAGGGTGTTCATGCAGGATCCAGTAGCCCTCCATGACATTGACAGAGGAGATGTCACGGGTGTGGAAACGCTCATTCAGGTCTGGGCAGTCGTCCATTAGCTCCAGATTTTGGCCCCCAAAGTCAGACCGTTCAAAGATCTTCATCCTGTAGTTCCCAGTATACTAAGGAAGAAATGATGAGAGAATACAATGACACTGAATATACACGTCTATTCAACTTTAAAGTTTTACCACAGTCAAGTTGAATTACATAAATTGATGGGCAAACTTTTCCCCCATACTAAACTTGTCCAGATCCAATGACCCAGTATTTTTTTTCTTGACACAGTTGTTTTTATTGCAGTTATAGGTCAAGCCAACAAGAGATGTTTTAAAATAGCCACAGGTATTGGCACTGACAGGTGGAAACAGTAGGACTAGGCTTGAGAACTAAATTATCCTAAACTGGCACTTCCACAGAAAACCATTGATGGGAACATTGCTGCAAACAGTGTAGGGCATCAGTTAAAACTCACAGGTGGTACCATACGACAGGAGCGGATGCAGTCATTGAAGCCTGCCCAGCGTTGGTAGTCAGGGTACTCGCCCTTGTGCAGCATGTACTGGTAGCCGCCATAATTGGGCTTCTCGTAGGCCACCCAACAACCGCTCTCCACTCTTATTGAGTTACAGCGGCTGAAGTAGCTTTGCATCTCAGGACAGTCATTACTGCACTCATAGTTACGACCCTGGAAGTTCCTGTCTTCGTAGAAGATGATCTGCATATGACAGATGGTTGGACATTATTAACACAGGGCTCCACAAAAGGCAAACCAACATACATCTTATATGACCAGTTAACTGTCCTCCCTCCAGCTGTTATTTTATTATTTGTTTTTATGATGTTTTAGTCTGCATGGCTTACATAACCATATTATTTAGTATTCTGAGTCAGGTTTGCAAGTTGTTTTTTTTTTTTTTTTATCCAACAAAGTTTTTGTATAGAATAATTGAAAGTGAAGAATTCTGGCATAGATCAACTTAAGGGAGTATAAAAAATGTCCCAAATGATGTACGGGAAGCAAAGTTGAATAAAATAAAATATTGCAGTGGCACATTTTAATGAACATAAAAATTCTTCAAGAATATGTCAGAAGTTCTTGGCCTGTTTTCACAGGAATTAAGACTCAGACAAGCTCAATAAATAATTGCAGTTTTTACTATCCTCAACAGAAAACAAAGGCATGAAAGTATTTATTTTGCTGCTTTTATTTAGCATCCAGTATAGTCATTCATATATTTACATATATCTATTTGCAGTGATTCTTTGCCATTTCTAGCATTTTATTCCATCCTTGTATATGTTCTGAAAATACGGTAAATAATCTATTCAAACTACTGACCAATGAATTAATATTATTATACATATTAAATATATTAAATTGTACACTTACCTTGCCCATTGTAACTGTGTTAAGTTCAGACCAGGCCAGATGCTGGACTGTACCAGACCTCTTTATAGACCCTGCTGGGATCAGGGCTTTGCAAACGTGAAACAAAGCTTTGTCGTGTCAGCACAGTGTACTCTATAGACTGCAGAACACTATAGGATTGGTGAGCTGCAGCAGCTGCTTTGTCTTTGTCAAAGCTCTGTCTGTCTATGGAAAATACTGTACAACTGCACTTTCTCTAAGGGTTACAATAAGAGTTGCAACATCTGCCTTTATTGGCATGAATACATGCAGGCTGTGAGGATAGACAGGGCAACAAAGAGAAAAGGTTTGGTTTGTTTCAATAGGTATTGGACATAATATAGATTGTGACATAGGTAGAGGTTTTTATGGGTTAGCAAATTATAATACGTGGGAAGCAAATCAATTGCCAAAGAATGTTACTGTGTATCAGACTGATGTTCATATTGCATGGATATGTTCAAAAAAAGCTCACAAATGACAACATTGTTTGAAAACCAAGAGTTTAATGTTCATATGAGTTGCGCATTACATGAGAGTCCTCATCCTTCTGAATGAGCCCACCATGGGATTGTGGCAGCCCCAGTCACCACAGGCCCTGTACTCTCCAGGGCGCAGGAAATACTGGCGGCCCCTGTAGTGAGGGTGCTCGTAGAAGATCCAGTAACCCTCCATGATGTTGCAGGAGTAAATGTCACGGTAGCGGAAGCGGTCATATAAGTTGGGGCAGTCATCCATGAACTCCATTGTGTGTCCCATCATGTCAGGCCTGTTGTAGATCCTCATCCTGTAGGATCCTCTATACTGAAAGTGAAAGAAATCGGAACGTGATTATTATGCTATTTTGGTAGTTGTGAACCCTAGAGAGCACTTTGGAAGAGCTTTCTGTCTTCAGCTGATCCTTCAGCTTTGAATTCAAGTGAGTACTTGTACTACCTGATGCCTTTAACTAAGTAACTACAGTTGAGAATGAGCAACAACTCTTGCATCATGACAGAATTAGACCCCCCTCCCCGCCAAACTGCCAGAAACACTCAATGTGACTAACAGAATTAGAATGAAGGCACCAGGTCTGTAAAATTGTATCCCTTATTCACTTTAAGCTATTTCTGGGTCTCCTTGTAGGCCTTGCAACAGAACTTTTTATCTATGACCTGCCTGAGTACCTGTAAATGACATCAAAGGCCAGTAGTTGACATCATTCTAAAGCGGCATTTGATGTACAAGGTGAAAGTGGTGCCAGGAGGGTGGGACTACCAGTCCTATCTGTCTGTTGATTGACTTGCAGGGGAACATCTGGCAGGAGGCGGATGCAGTTGATGAAGCCCATCCAGCAGTGGTGAGTGAGGTACTCGCCAGGGCCGAGGATGTACTGGTAACCCATGTGGTAAGGCTTCTCATAGGCCACCGGTGACCACCACTGACACGGATGGAATTACAGCGGGTTAGAGTGCCTGAAGGTGTCCATGCAGTCACTGCTGCACTCCCAGTGGCGTCCCTGGAGTTACTTGACGCCGTGAAGATAATCTTGAAGAGGAGAGGAAAGCATGTATCGCTCAGGTTGCCTGGGTATATAGATTGACTGGTTGTGATACACATATGAATGGGCTTGTAGGGGACACTGCTCTCCTAGAACTAGCTCAATTACTTTTCTTATTGTGCAGCCTCTCAGCCCTATTTTCAACCATGAAACCCTGTCACTGCCGCCCCCTAGGCCCTGCTTGACTGACTGCAACAACAGTGCAAGGATTCCAGCCATTGTGGAACAGTACTGCTGTATTTACATGGTGAAATATGTCCTTTGTTAATGTCATCAGACCTCTATGAAAAAATTTCTCATGTGAGTGGACTTGGGGTTTGTCATTGTCTAAGTTTAAGGTGAGAGATATTTTTTTTCCATGGTGTTAATGGGTGGATGTATTTGTTTGAGGTTTTGAACACTGCATCCCACGAAGAACAGTTATTTTAGGGCAGTTATGTTGCAATATATATATATATATATATATATTTTTTTTTTTTTTTTTGTTCATCGCTTTGGGTCCAGAGAAAATGACAAAATCAGATTCATGTCAGGGTGAAAAAAGTCTCTCAAACAGCTTTTATATCATCATCATTCTTGAACATGAGACTCTCTACACCCTTGACCTTTAGCAAAGTTAGACTACACAACTTTCAAAGAAGAAATTTACTTAATATTTTAGCAACAAAATGCCTTATGCTCAATTAAATATGCTCGTGGGTTTTGTCAACTGGCCAATCTTAACATTAAAAAAATCTCTGTGTAATGTCTGCACAGGCTAGGGAAAGATTGCTGTTATGGCGCACAAAAACATGATTAAATTTAGATAAATATCATGGCATTATTGTCTATAATTGTAACTAGCCATTACAAGTACTGAGGCAATGAATCACCCACGGTTTGTGCCAGTCTGTCTCTTTAAATGAAACCATATTTATACCAGATTAGTGTTAACGTGAAAAACCTCCTCAAGGCAGTATTTACTTTTGTAAAAAGGAAAAAAAATGACATTCATCCTCTCACATATAAAACGCTGAATACCCCAGAGCAACAAAGGCCAAGGCTCAGCAGCACACACAAGGGTTTGCCTTCTAGCCTCACTTAGTCTGGTGTGATCAATGCAAACCTGAAGTGAATTGTTATGCTAACAGTTTGCTGACTTGAGCTATTGTTAAGTGCAACACACACCATCTTTACATCTCTTGACACCCAAACACATAAGATGCAAACGCTACAGTCAAAGGGGTTATTGTACGTACTAAGGATAGCGACAAGGTACTTAACTGGCCGTACATAGTGCTGAAACAGGACAATAGCATATCTTGGTATGGTGTGTACCTTACATGAAACTTATGGGTATGGGTATTTTGATGCATGTCGAGCAGCATATTTGCAAATAAAGTTTCTCTACAAGGTCTAACAGATTGTGTTGTATTTATACTGGTAGTAGGCCCACATGACTAGAGAATATGTGGCATTTGATAAAGCCAAGCAGCTGGCGATTTGTTTGCAGGTCTCAGTTAACGGTATGTTTTGTCTCTCTTTGTCTCTGGTCTCTTCTGCAGCCCAGTGTATAGGAATGAGAGCGTGAGTTCAACAGCATTCCTTGATAAGTGGTTGAAATGTCTGCTTTTCCATCCACCTTTCTAGCCAAGGCTTTAAGTGCTGAAGGCAGGATAATGTCATTCTTATAGAACAATATCTATGAAAGCCTTCTGAACAAAGACTTATGTCTAGTCTCATGAATTCCTTAACATTTTATTCCTTTATTCTTTTTGAACTTGTACATCCATGACTCACTCCCTTCCCATTTCTCATGTTATTCTTTCTTCCACATCTCTGTCTCTGTATGGGCCTTACAGTATCAGAGTCCAGTGCATTCTCTCAGCCCAGACATCATGGCAGTCTGGGTTCAAAGGCATCAGAAGGTAGAGGCATGTTCCTGGTTGGGCAACTATACTCATTATTGGGCTGTCAACTGACTTCCACCTGATGTCATTTCCCCATCATGGGGTCTATGAGTCTCGGGGCTAAACTGGACACACACACACAGGTACAGGCGCCATTAATATGCATCTACTGGCAGCGTCACAGTATCGGAGTCTAACCATTGTACACTGTATTTACCTCATGAAATCATCACTGTGAAAGGACAGTGGCTGTAAATTTGCAGGCATACGATGAAAGAAGGTCACAGACACTTTGGGAGATTTGGCAGATATGTGCACAATTAAATCCCACACTTCTCTGCACATTATGGTATTCTCACCCACTGTGTTGGGAGGTCATAAAAAAAAAATAAAGAAGAAAGAAAACAAGGCTATAAAGAGTGTCTTGTTGTGGTGGTTTTCATATCTAGACGTTCATCATTCATCTGACGCAATGAGGGTGGTGGTAATAAATCAGCTCAACTGCTTATAAATCCTGCTAAAGATGAAGTGAGTAAAATTTATCTCACTTCTGACGTGAATATACCTGTCTTCTCTTGTTGCAGGAGGTACACTGGAAGCAGAGATAAATCATACACTACCAGAATAGGGCATTCAGTCACCTCTTAAAAAAGAACATCAGTTGCCATTACACACACATTTACTTTCTGTTCCTTAGCCCTTACAAAACATACTTTTACTGAACAACAAATACTTTTTTTTTTTATTTCCTGGTAGAATGTTTAAGGTGATATGCGGCGTGGTTTGCTATCACTGGCCAACATTAGCTTTAACAGCTGTTCATTTCTCAGTCTGGTGACACAGTACCAGTTCAGCACCATCTTATTCCTTTACTCACTGTGAGCTGTCTCAGCGGTAACAATGTAGTGTTAACTCTTGTTTTTGCTTTGTTTTTATGACTTCTTTTCTTCTACTGATTAGCATGCTAACCAGCTAGCCCTGTCCCATCCGTAATACCACTTTACAATAGTGAGTCACTGTAGCATCCCGTCTGCCCCCATTCCACCATTGCCCAGTAGCATTGCCAATTTCCTCTTAATTATAAACCTGGCTTTGGCTCTTAGTAGGTAAACAGCTGTTAATGCTAACGCTGTATGTAGCAACAACAAAATGTACGTATACCACCTTTAATAAGTAAAGGTAAGTGAAGAATGTGTTATGTTTTGTAGAATACCTTTGTATATGTGCATGCTAGCTCTAAGTGATGCTAACATTTGACTATAAGTTTAACACAAAGCAGCAATTTAAATACCAGTTAAAATGGTAAAATGTAAAATAGTTGTTTTCTTCCCTTAAATTGGCTTTCCATACTCATGGGTTTCATCACAAGCAACCTCTTTTTGTGCGTAATCATTTAATCTATTATCAACAATTTATCAAAGGAACCTTTAAGGTTAGGCTAACATTTTATCATCTATCTCCTGTTTCAGTAGTTCATATTTAGCTCATATAGCATCTTTCTCCAAAACAAAAGGTGTGTACTGAAATCTTTAGCAAAATCAAATCATTACAACTGTGCACGGTCGACATGCACTGATCCTACAAAGACCATTCATTCAGCGAGGTTGTTTTGGGCTGGTATTTCAAGAAAATACTGCTGTTCATCTTCATTGGAGATTTTCCTCCATCAGTCTTCCCATAGTTTGCCAAAGTGGTGGCAGCCTAATAAAGATTTCATGGATTCTTTAACCCTTTTAGCCGCTACTTTTTCGTTGTGACACATAAATAAATAGGTGATGAATAGGAAAGGTAATTAGATATGACTCAAGCTAGAACATATTTCTAAATTAAGCTGAGCTTATTAGCTGCATGACCATTACAATCTGTTTTGTATGGAAGAAATTAATTTCCTGTCATACAGCAGTTAGACAGCTTGTTCTAGAATATTATCTATTCATGGTTAAGTAAATGGGTCATTCAGCTCCCTCTTTGGTTTTACATATCGTTAACATCCTTCAATCAAGCATTTAAGCAGTACCTTGTTTTGTTCTGGGTATTTGGTTACATTTCCTTATTGCTGATTTTAATGCTTCTATTAATCTGCCAGATATTCTTATTGGTGGGTTTCCTGGATACCAACACACACCACGAATTAATAGGTTTATGTAAAGTGTTAGTGGGTTAATGACCAAAAACAGAGACAGGCTTGTTTCTCCAGATGTTGGGCAAATGTGCGGCTTAACTGCTAATCAGCAACAAACTAACCTTTGTCAGTTAAACCATAACATGTACTAGAGGTCATCAACTGAAAGATACTACATACTTAATAAAAAGCTGCTTTGTAGTCAGCCACAATCTGAATAATTATCCTATCATTCATCTTCTCCTCTGTTTCCTTATATTATCTTTAATATCTCCAGTTACTAGAAATGAGAGCCTCTGTCTTTAGCTGTTTCACAGTTCATCTTAGCAATTGGTGACAGAAATAAAGTCTCTTCTCTTCTCAGATTCCTCCTGAGGTAATGCTGAAGGCGGAAGTGTTGATGAAGCAGCAGGGCAAATGACTGAAAAACCAGAACACTCTCCAGCAGCAAGAAAAAGCATTGACATCCATCATTTGTAGCTGATAAATAATGCCGTCAAACATCCTAAAGACAAAGACAACCTGAACAACTCAACAGCCTGGCAACTGGGCCTTTAAGATGTGTGGGGATGGAAAAAGTTATTGTCCTTTCCATACAAACCTTCCTATAGTTTCCTTGGAGCTTTAAGTCTCTTGGTACATGTCGCTCATTCTTGCTCCCCTGCACAGAAAATGTGCTGAGCAACAAAATATCTTTATCTCCAGAATAACACCATTACTGTCGCATTGAGCCGTGCTATTTGAGCTCTGAGCTTATTAAAAAGACTGGCGAGCCATATCTGCTGACAGCCTGATCATTCAGTAAAGCCCTTTTCTTAGTGTTTGGGAACATGTGGAGGGCAACACTCTTGGGTGTCATCCATGTACTTTCTGTTCTTCCTTATGTCCCTGGTGTTCATTTGAAGCAATCTGTTTATATCATATATTTATGCAACAGTGACTTACAAGAGACTCACAAAATAGCCATTTAGATATGATCACACTGTAAAGGCATGAAATAAAAGATATGGTGTGAAGAAAGTGGTATGTGCTTCAACAGAAATCTTTTCTGTTGTTCAGGCTTGTGTTTTAAAGTTGTTAATGAGGAAGCAGCAGAAAGTGTTAGTAATTATAGGCCATTCCTATGGTTCAGATGTCAGGATATAGTGAATAACAATTGCTAATGGGTCCATTGTGCACAGTGATTTGTCTCTGGAGGAGCAGTAGTTTGCTTCGCTGTTTTCAGAGTACTAGACTGAATATTATTATGATTAAACTTTGGCTGAACTGCAAAGAGCTAAAATAGTTCAAGTGACCTAAAAATTAACCCTGTTTAAAGACCAATGTCAATGACGACATGGGTAACATCTGCTGGGACGTGCTACAGCAAATATGATGCTCCTAAAATACCTGACTGTTAAATTCAATTTGTACATCACACATTTAAATCAGTTTATGAACTTATTGACTCATCAAACACACACTGGCTCACATGTTTTCCCAGGATCTTTTGGTTCTCTTTAATTCTCATAATAATATCTTATCTTTTACCACAGCAGAAATGATTATCACTAGCAGGCGTCATAGCTGCTGAAATATGCTTACATGGCGCCTGCCATCGATACTTTATGGATTCTGCAGCCTCTCAGTTAAAGGAATGCTCTATACAGTAAATTTTGTATCATTTCATATTTTCATCCTTATGGCTGCTTTTCATATAATTCATGTTGGTGTTTCATATACGGTGCCTGCAAACCTTGAAACATAATCAGTGAAAGAACTATTTCCAACACTTTCACTGTGATCATTTTTAATTCATAGATACAATGAGTGACAGGGACTACTTTACTGAAACATTTTCGTTAACAGCTTCAAGATGAAACACTGCTGATGTGGAGGTTTGTTGAATCCGGCTGTTGTGACAGTATTAAGCAAACTGGATTACATATTTTTCTCTTAAGAAAAACAAACATCATTTGGAAATCAAATTTGAATTGGTCTGGAATGCCTAGCTAGGTAGATACATTTTCAAGCTAAATCTTGTCCTTAGAGCGCTAGAATACCCATATAAAATGTATTCTACCTTAATAATAGAAAAGTTTATGAGGCAAAGTTGACTGACCTTAGCTTATCACTCCAGTTTCAAACGAAATGGTCTCTTTCCACTAAGACTGTATTGTAATTGTCGAGCTTCGACAAATAATTATCTCATTTAAGTTCATACCTCAGTGCTTATTTGAGAGGTAAAATCCCACTTGATCCAAAATTAGATGTGTTATTAATAGTGCTCGTTATAGTGCGTGTTTTTGGGAGGACATTTTTTCATTCATACTGTGATGCCCCCTCTAATGACACTGAGGGCACAACGCCCCTCACCTCACCCCTGAATTTCATCAAGCTCCTTATACCTAAGGTGATAGATCAAACAAAAAACCTACCTGGAGGTAAAGACTCACCGAGGCCCAGCATTTACCACCAGCTGTCATTTTGACCTGTGGTGTAAATTACACCGCATTATAACAGTTCAAAAGGAATAATGGAAAAATACCATTAAAAGCCTGTAATAAAGTCTCAGTGAGCTTGAAGTGTAATTATGTAAAAACCTCTCTGTACAATTTTTAATTGAGAGGATGCATCGCCAGGATGGTGTTTTCTCTTCTCTCTCTCTGTTTTGCGGCAACAAGGACTTGCTCATTATTGGTCAGTTCAATGCAAAGGGTGTTGTAGTGTCCAAATGAGATTTGTCTCACCATTACTAGCAAGTAGTGTCAAGGCTCTCAGTAATTACTCAGCCAGCGCTACATTGCTATGGTGATAATTTGCTCCTGTCTGGCTCGCTACTGTTGTGCTTGGGTGGAGCCCCTGCGGCTAGAGACAATGATCACAATCGAGAGGCTCGAGCTCTCATCTATTGCTGTAATCTGCAACGATGTCTTGTTGGGAGCTAAATATCTTTTTTTTTTGGGAAAATTCAGGAATTCAATTGTGTGTCATTAATGTTGGCAATGTGCCTGCAGATATATAGAAGACTGTGAAAATATGATAGAAGCAGTGAGGTTACGAAAGGATTTATGCTTCTTTCTAATGCGTCATGTCAGGATGTTATCTCCTATATAAAACTTAGTTTCAAAAGTTCACTCCTGGCAACTTTGTGTTTATGAAAGCCAAGAAGTTCTTAAACCATATCCCATGGGCCCTTAGTGATAAACAATGAAGGTGAATGATTCCACACCCTCATTTAATGGTCATAATGTGTTCCATAAGACAAGCTCACAGGACTATGGATAATGCAGGCGCACAGACATTTTAATAATGAGCTGGTTCTTTCCCCACAGAGCCTGCTTGAATTATCTCCTGTATACTGATGAGCTGATGTAGCAGGTCTTGCCATTTCATGTGGAAGCGGAAGAATATTAGTGGCGAAATCTTGAGACCAGATTTTCCTTGTCAGTGAATCATCATTAAATACCATTGGAGTTTGTTACAGCAAATCATATAAATATGGAATATCTGAACCAAAAATAAAATATCATCCTTCACTCTTAATGTCTACAAAAATGGCAAAGTTTCAAGTTTCCTAGGCGTCTGTGTCTCATTGTCGATAATATAAAGAAAAAGCATGAGGATTAAGTGATATAATACTTAGCTATTTATAGTTATTTGTACACAAGCATGCTGCAGATGTAATATAAAACAGGCGGAATCCGTATTGCTGTGCTCTTTAACAGGGACGAGGATGGACCTGGAGGAATTGCAGCAAAATAAGATGGAATAAAAAACACTACCAGTACCATATGTCACCAGTCAATATTACAGGCTACGTATTAATTTGAATTAATCGTGGCCAGTATTTCTTCGAGGGATTGTTTCCTTTAAGAGAGTTGTAAGGCTTACTGAATTTGTTTAGCACAAAACAATCTCTTTTGCAGTTTATCAACTATAAAACTGTTTTGTGTGTATTTTGGGGAGCTGATGACCAAAGTTCACCTCACACCTCTAACACCCAGCTGTGGAAATAAAATGACAGGCATCAGTTCTGTCCGAATGAAGATTTCACTGAGTCTTATCATTATAGTTATTTCCTGTTCTTAGTTTGGATCATCATCTCTCTTAGTAGATTACATGCTTGGAGCTACTTGAAAGTAGACAATATCTGCGGTATTTTCAGTTTAACTTTATTGCCATTGTTGCCAAAAAGTAAAAGCACAGAAAATTTCCTTTTATAGCAAACGTAACATCCAAGTTTTTAAGTCTCATGTCACTAACTGTTAAATTCAATTCTGTATATATTAAAGCATGAGTTTCACGTAGCCAGACAGAAATCTGTATTCTCACCTGGCCACAGGGCACAGAGAAACAGGCCCTCATGGTATATTGATGGCCGCAGCTCAGATTAAAGTCCTTCACTGTCACTAGCTGTGTCCTGGTTATACATGCCTCTCCACAAATTTTTAGCTTGGGATGGGATTTGAATAAAAGCGTCAAAATGATTTAGCGATAAAAATGTTCACTGTCCTTATGGCGTGCGCTCTTCTCTACGTGAAATAATTTGTCAGGCTCTTCACGGTGGCTTGCCTATGACGACCTTGCTGCATCTCAAAAACAGTACAGGAGAGCTTCTTTCGAACATGGTATCTAGGTTACTTGTTTTATAATTAAAAAACATGAACTTGCCTATGGAAGGAGTGAGGAAAAGAAAACTGTAGCGATAAGTAAAGGGCACTGCAAGTATGTTCATGACTCTTCTCCTCCTCCACCTATTATTTTAAAAGGCTCCAGATGAGCTTCATCAATGAGAGGTTAAATATGTAGAAGGTCACAGGCTGTTTGCATAGAAACTCCATTTCTTAGCTGTGACTGACAGTTTGGCAGGCTCCTTAGTGCTGAAAAAATATTTTTACAACCTTCGCCAGACAGCGGGCACCTGCGCCCTGAGCGTAGCATTCAATCATTAAACACTGAGCCTCCACTCATTAGCCTGGTTGCCATTATTTAAATATTTCAGCCCTAAATCTTTGAATCAGCCAAGTCCGTGCCGGACGGATGGTGGTGGAACCACAATATCTCTGAGCAGCTTGTGTGTGTGTGTGTTTGCTAGCATGTATACATTTGTAAGTAAGCCTGGACACGCATGTATATAGACAAGAGTTAGACAATGGCACAAATTCATGTGGTACGGCGCTCTGTGAGTGTCAGTGCCATGGCTCCTGTCTGTACTAAAGCCTATCAGTGCTCAGACATAGTTTTACCAAGGAATGGCATTCACTAACAGGCTGACATGACCTGTGTCCCAGCACACATGCTGCTTGTCCACTTGTTTGTAGAAGCAACACACACATTCGCTGCACACACATACACACACACACTGTAGCGGTAGAGTTGTTTTTAGAATGCTAGTTTCAAACAAACTTGGACTAGACACACACACACACACACACACACACACACACACACACACACACACACACACACACACACACAGCATGGTCAAACAAAGTCTCAGACAGACAATGAACAGTTAGCTTTGTAGCAGTTTCAAGCCAGTGTGTTGTTTTGAACTGCAGATGTGGATGCTGACTGAAGGATCAGTGCACAAACTGCAGGACTGCAGAGATGGCAGTTCTCCCATAGGGTCTGGCACAGCCCAGGCACTTTGTGTTGTACCCCATTTACACAGTTCATTTAGCCATGTTGAAGAGGTGGTGGTGGTCTGTGTCTGTGTATTATGCTGGGTGATCATTTGAAAGTACAACCTCAAGCCTGTGTGTGCACATTGTACGCCATATGCCATTCGTTTGCTTGTAGGCAAAGGTTTGTGGATACGCTGTGTTTTGAAAAGATTTCATCCTGGCACATTCAGGACAGCAGAGCAAGAATCTAAATTGAGTTGTCCATTTTCTTGTCGGCATTGGAAGCTACACATCTTAGATTTATGAATTCTGCAGAAAAAGGCTTATCTCGGTAGCAGGCACTGGTTTCTATTTCTACTGGGAATTAATTGCACAACCAAGACGTGGAGGTATGCGAGATGGAATCAAGAATGTTATTAACATTCGCGCGCAGTTGTTTTGTGTTGAAGGATAGCATAGTGAGATGCATAAGAGGCTTGACTTGATCTGAGCGAGGCCTCAGAGGAGCAGGAGAGAGGCAGCGCTGTCCCTGGTCTGCGGCGAGAACGGGCCCTCAGCTGAGTCCCTGGAAGACCGAAAGCTCCACTCAAGGGAGTTTCAACCAAATTAAAAAACAATGATACACCAAGGGAGAATCTAATGCCAATTCCCATCATCAAGACCCACATTCTTCACTGTTTTGCTTTTAACTTTTGTTTTTTTCTTCCCCTCTCTGTCTCTGACTCTCTCTCTCTCTTTCTCTCTCTCTCTCTCTCTTTTCCCTCCACACTGTTGTTTTCTAGTTTGTTTTCCACCCGTACTCCTCTGGCTGTCGCCGAGCGCTACAGCCACTTTCAAAGGCTTGGCTGTCACGCGCCGCCTTTGAGTCCCGTTTGAAATTTTAACGTACATGTTGTCAGGGTGCCGTCAGGAGTGATTGACAGGTCCGTCCCAGAGCAACACCGGGCTTGGCAGGCTGGCTGTCTTTTGTCAGAGGCAGCCGAGGAGAGGCAACAAAGGAAAGGAGCAGAGGAGGAAAAAACACACATAAATAAAACAAAACTGCTCTTACCCATTTCTCAATAAAGACCAAATTAGATTAATCTTAAGGCAGAGCAAGGCAAGGCAGGCAGTTGTGGAAAAAGACTTGATATTTTCTCTGGCTTTGTTCCCTGCCATTGATGGTGCACTGCTTAGACACCCTCTCAACAGGACACCAAAGGCAGCACAGCAAGCGTTGTATAAAGAGCCAGCTGTACATATTAATGTTCATTATCACCTCCCTTCAATGCAGAGAAATTCCAAAGTACAGAGTTTGTCCTGGCCTCACCTTCGTTTGAAAGTGGAGATGTTGATGTTTGTGGCCTTGTCAGCTGCTGTGTTTTAAATAATAACTGCTGGCCACTTTGAGTCTGGCTGCAGAATGCAGAAGTCCACCTACTTTTTCAGTGTTTTTAAAGGTGAAGGAAGGATTGTTATGGCTGAAAATTCAAATAATGTGTATGTGAGAGATTGATGGTGTTTTTGATCAATACCAAAGACTCAACAATGCCAGGTTCAGAGATACCTCGCTGTCAGAACTCACTTTTCAGCCTCCCCTCGGTGCGATTCAGCCGCTCATAGTACGGAGGAGAGTGTGACAGCACGAAACTCAATCCTCTTCCTCTCCTCTGTTTCTACCACCAGCAACACATTTTGTTCTTAAGCCAATAAAAAAAAAAGAAAAAAGACAAAGCTAGTATTATTGTTTAGTGTGATATATTTTACTAGATGTTTCTATCAGACCTCTTTAGTCATTACCTTATTCGCTTTATTGTGAATACTGTTTGTGGCTGTTATTTTCCCTCAGTTACAGGTCACCTTTAGTATTGTTAGAGATGTTGTAATTTCCTTTTTGGAGATAAAAGTCACTGATTACTCATTGCTTTGTAAAAGAATCCTAGAACAAAAGTGCAAGGAAAAAAATTCAGTATAATGCAGAGTCTTTCAGATTCATCAGCTGTCAGTGTTGGGGTTGCAGGGCACAGTAGCTGGGCTCGAGGCCCATAGCAAGCACCCAGTCTGCTAAAGTGTCTTTGAGCAAGACACTGAATCCCTGCCAGCTCCGGCGTGATCTCTGACCTCCCCGCACAGCGAGCACAAAGCACAAAGAGACGTTCTCGGAATAAAATCAAAAATAATGAGAATAGAAATGTAGGTTCATGTGAAAGTTGTGCAGAAGTTTGTTTGAACAGTGCAATAGAGCAGTAATGACTGATTCGGTGGTGTACATGAAAATGAGGGCATTAACAAGTCCCTACGCTTTGAAAATCAAGGACATTTTGTCGTCCCGTCTCCCTCTTCGCACAAGTGCCGTTCAGTGCGAGGGGAGATGAGCAACATCAGCCACAGGAACTGGAACACCAAAATACAACTGTACACCCAGTGTTGAGCAAGCTGTTGCTGTCAGTCCGGGCTGTTGATTTTGACATGCAGTCTGCACAGGGCCACGTTGAGATGTAAACATGATGCAGAAGAGCGAAGAGCGCCGCAAAAGACCTGTTTATGCTGAGCTCTGCGAGGGTTACTTACAATGAAATGACTTAGTGTTGTATTTCCACATCTTCCTCCTTTTATTTTTGGTAGTGTGTGAATGTTAGTTTGTCCTCGTGGCTCTCTGTTGCAACCCTCCGAGTAAATAATTCCCTGGAATTAGGTATTTTTACAGATCCATCTATTTCAGCTGTAGACAACTTGTGTCAACAACTACAGATTTGAATCAGAGGAGAAAGCGTAAGCCTTGTAAAGAGCAAGGGGGTTTTGCGTGTGTGCAGTACCGCACATGATGGGATGAGTGACTTCCACTCACTCGCTGAAAGGTTAGGCTTTTCCTTCTGCTGGTATCTTTTTTAAAAGAAAGCATGTCTGCTGTTTGATAACTGCTTGACATTTGACAGTCTTTTCAGACCAATCAGACGAGTTTTTTTTTTATTTTTATGTTGGCCGTCTGGAGGAGCAGCAACAAGGAAAAAACATACAGTATTGTCACTTTCCTCAAGCCTTTCAAAGGTAGTCTTTCGCCACAGCTATCAACATCAGATACCACGGGTGCTGTGCTCGTTTTTTTTTTTTCCTCCATTTGTGTTTATTTTTCTCTCTCTTTTTTTCGGCCCTAACCAAGTCTGCTGAGACCTCATCGCTACCATCAGAGCTGAACTCCAGAAAAATCACTTTCCAGTGTCAAAAGTGTCAACCACCTAACCTTAGTGCAGCGTTGCCACGTGAACCTTCTTCTCTCCACTTCTCGGCAGTTTTCAGAACCAGCTCAGCCGGCTGCACTGAAGCACTCTGTTTTGTTCTCTGTGGGGCATTGTCGCTATATCTTTCTTTATAGTTTCAGAATGTGTTCTACTGTAAATTATCAACTGTATGTTATCTTGGAGGAAAAGCGAAGAGCTAGAGGGAAGCAACAAAGCCACCAGACTCTCTGGTTACATAATTCATGTCAGCCATATTCAAATAAAATTTATCACATTGTCAATCATTGAGAGGCAAACGTGTGTGTGTGTGTGTGTGTGTGTGTGTGTGTGTGTGTGTTTGCAAGAGCACGGATAACTCTGAAGTGATAAATTAATAACGTCCTACCATGGGAGCATGTGAATGAGCATGTTTAGTCATTCTGTTTGACAACAGAAGGAAACGGCCTATTCCGTGGGGTAGAAATCAAATTTCACACTTTTCATAGATATTGTTCCCTCCTCCAAATGTTTAAAATATGGAGTGGCTCATACAGTACTTTGCACTGGAGTAACTTTTGTTTTGGCCATAAGCCAGGAGAACATTCTCTCAAGGAGAGAAACAGTATGTGGTCTGAATGTCCTCGATCTAAGATGGAATTGTTTATCACGGCAAACACTGGTGCATGACTTGCAATTATCTTTCCTTTGTTATTTCAAGGATAATGTGGGCATTTTAAGTCATCTAACAGAAAATAAATACATCCTTTACAATTCAAGTTTATCTATAAAGCTGTGATAAAATGGTAAGCAGTTTAGGTCAAATAAGTTTAAGAACAATCACTTGGAAATGTCCTCAAAACCAATACTGCGCTGTAGCAGCCGTCCCACACCTGCTCTCCAGTAATCTCCACGTCTTTGTGATCTGTCTATAGAGGAAGATCTCCCCGAATACATAGGCTTGAACATGTGAGGAGTGAATGGATGATTAAAAAAGACTGAGAGACACACCGACTTCTCCACTCATTTCAGCTCTGTAGTCAGCCAGCCAGGTGTCGAGCTTTTGGGAGCCGTCGTTTGAAAAAACTTGTGAAAGATGGAGAGAGAGAGAGAGAGGGAGTGACTGATTGAGACTCTTGAGCGTTTATGAGCAAGAACAATGTGCCACAGATAAACAAGCCCTCACATCTCAAAACTGGAAGTCTAAAATGTTGAACGTTTGAAACTCTTTTTTTTATTTTTTATTTTTTAAAATAAAAAATAAAAATAAGCCTCCCTCTCATCGGCGTGGAAAGCGTGTCTTTTCAGCATGTGTATCGGCACAGACAGCCTACCACCATATGCACCTTCTACCTACTCCATTCTGTCCTGCTTTTGCACAAGCGTACCGATAGAAGCACTGCTGCTGCCTAAACGGAGGTATGCCAAACAACTCATTCTCTCTTTCCCTCTCGTTTCCTTTTGTGTTGGGCCAATCTGACCCCTGTCTTGCACCAGGTGTGCATTTCCTTGATCCCGCTCTCCTTCAACCCTCCCCTTCATATTTACACCCCTGCCGCCCGCAATGAATGATTCACTTGGAGAGGCTCCCTTCCTCCATCAGAAAGCTTTGCAACTATACACTACAGCCCAGCCTCCATTTCTCTGATCTCACTATGTTGTGTAACGCATGAAAAACCCTTGCGTTCTCGTACTTGTTTCTTTTTTTCCACGCTCCCTCTCTTGCTCTTTCTCTGAGTTACATTCAGTATTGACTGTTTATGCTTTTTAATGTTGTGGAGAGGGCCCGGGGCTTGCGGATGGGGGAAAAGCGCTCTTCTTGACACACTTACGCCCCCGTAGTGAACTCTAGCTCCCAGCACTCTAGCAAGTACACAGACCTTCTTCTTTTTCCTCTCCCTCCCTTCTCTGTCTCTTTCGCTCCCTCTTTCTTTCTACAACTGGGAGCTCCTCTGAACATCAGCACCCCGCGTTGCTCCACTCCAAAGATCACCTTATGGAAGATTAAGATGCTCAAATGCTCAGGCAAAATATTTACACAATAACCCCCCTTTTGCATCAAAGCAGAGGCAGTGGAGTTGAGTGGTGATCTCGGGGGGGTGTTGGAGGGCGCCAGAGAGTTCAACAGTCACCTCTGAGCAGAGAAGGCCTCGGTCAAACCTGACAGGGAACAAAAGTGATCTCTCCATCTTTAGGTCCTCCATGTGTCTTCCATCTGTCAGCCCACCTTCAGATCCCCTTTTGACTCATACTCTCTTTCACACACTTACTTCACCGATCGATGGGCTGAAATCTCTCCAGCCCAGTTGTGATGAGGAATGACTACCACAGATGATGCTTAATATGAACATGCAGACTTTAATAGTTATTTGTCTGCTGGTATATTTAACTCTCTTTTCCTCTCATCTGGCTGCCAGAATATATTCCTTACTTAGTCAAGCGGCTTCATTTTGTGTGGGTATTCTCAGTAGGACAGTGTAGAAATAAATTGCAGCATACGTATGCAATAAAGCTAGACCAGGGAGCCATATGTTGACTGCTGTAGGCAGTGTGGGTCAGCCAAGTGTCTTGAATAAGTCTCTGGACTCCTTCTGCAGAGCTACACAGCAAATAGGATCTCAATTCAACACAAACTGTTGTCGCATGCCTGCAGCTAATACAGAGCGACAGCTAGCTGCTCGCCGAACGGCTGGTGTCTGCTCTTTGTGTCGGCGCCGATACTCGTGATGGCCATCTTAACGGTGTTTCAGCGAGCGTGGGCAGCCCGTGTATTATCACTGGATTTTCTTGTGTGTCCCTACTTCTTTGATATCCAGTGATTGACTCCTCACTGGCATTTTCAAGAAAAAAAAAAAAAGAAAGAAGGAAACTTCAAGTCCCGTTCGTCTTTCAAGTCTCGTTCATCTGCTTAAAGAGCATTTCGTGGTCAAAAATTGTACTCAGGCGCCTCTTGTTCTAGAGGCAGCCACTAATAGAGTCGGTTTGAAGGCTGTTTGGAGTGTGTTTAATGAACACTGGTACACAGTCAGATCCATCAGCGCCGGCTCTTTGGCGGTGACAACCAGATCCTGTAATGTCGATGTTTGGAGATAATGCTACAAATTAAACAAGCACATCTGTCCCATTGCGCCCACAGGGGAATATACATTACAGTTCACAAAACAATGAAATACAACTCCATCCTAACATGTGACCGGATAGATAGCTATGATAAGAAACGCTAAATGGGATTCTAATGTGAAAAAAGCCAGGGTCTGTTTCTACTCCTTAATCACAGAGCCTGGTGACAGACCAAAGAGGATGCTTTCACCGTCAGACAAAGGAAGAGAGAGACTGAATCTGTGGTGGCTAGTGGAGGAGGGGGACACTGCCCCAACCACCACCACCCCAGCCCCCCACCCACCCACCCCTCCCTTTTCAACTAAAGGAAGACATCATTATGAGTAAATGACATGAGGCGGTTGGCCCTGTTCCACTTCTGGCCCCCCCAAGGACTCTCTTGCCCCACTGTGTAGCCTGCTCCCATCCTGCTTTGCTGCTGGCCACAGGCCTTCAGAAGCCTGGGCTCGGGCTGCAACTCAAAGAGATGGACGCTCGCACGTTATTGATTGGACACTCGATAAAAGGTCACGGGGGCCCTCCTCTGCTGTGGGGTCCAGCGCTGTGAGTAAGCCCCCTCTCCATCCAGCCACACACACACACACACACAAACAGAAACACACCCGCGCACACACTCACACAGCACTGTCCCCTGCATCAGCCACCTGGGGGATAAGCAGAGCTCGCAAACAAGCTAATCATTCCCTCGCTTTTTCTCCCTCTTTTTCTCACAGACACACACACACACACACAACAGCTCCTGAGTGGCTAACAAATGTCAGAATGGCTTGTATGGGATTTTTAAGAAAATTATTTATTAATTGAACTGGTTAATTAGGTCCCTGAGGCTTGCACGCTAATTGAGAGCCACAGAGCTGGCGAGGCAAGAAAGCCAAAACAAAAGCGATGGCTCAAACAAATAGACAAGCGCTCGAGAACTGCTAACTCTCAGGCTGAACACACACGCACAAACACAAAACGTACGCATACACACAGTCACCCATAAATTAATGAAAAAATAAACAAACAACTGTTTACATTTTTTTTTCTTCTCGGGCTTCCCCTTTTCCCCGCATAATTTTGTGACCTGCCAAATGTTCTCCTCTTCTTGATGTTCCAGCGATGGAGAGAGACGCACAGCCACTGAAATCTGCCACATTGCACAAA
This sequence comes from Lates japonicus, assembly GCA_033238685.1. Taxonomy (NCBI): domain Eukaryota; kingdom Metazoa; phylum Chordata; class Actinopteri; family Centropomidae; genus Lates; species Lates japonicus. Next base: position 2,613,702 of record BRZM01000056.1, on the reverse strand, counting down.
GCATCTGTCTCCACACAGCACCCTGCATTCATTAAGTTTGTACCAATTAGCAGCCCCAGCTTATAGCACAAACATTCATTTGTGCCTCCCACTTTGAAAAATCTTCCTAAAGTGAGTGTGTCCCTCAATATGCCCTTGTGTCACCCAACTTTATCTTCACAAAGTCTCTTTTTCTTGCATAATTAGAGAAGAAATCCATTTCTTCTCCTATCTTCTCTCAGGCTCTGTCTTTGTCCTTTTCTTGCGTCGCGCTCGAGTGCACCTTGAGAGCGGGTGTGCTTTTGTCAAGAAATCACACCAAGGTTGTCTGAAAGACTTATGAGATGGAGTCATAGGCGGAGGTTGGTTCGGGGGACCAGAACACAAGAGAGAGGCGCGCTGACACTTCGACAGTTACACCTGTTTCAACAATTATCCTGCTCTCTGATAAGAGCTGAACTCCTTGGATGTGTGCTTCGTCGAGTTAACTGAAAGTTTTCATTGGTGACAAAGTCTTGTGTATTCTAACTTCCAAGCCCCAGTTTCATAGCATTTGAAGGTTGGGTTATTGTGAAGAAAAAAGAAAAACTAGCTGATGCTGAACATTATAAATAGATCTATACACCTTTTTGTATTTTAATTTAAAGTGCAACATAGGAACATAAGAACTTGATCTGTGGCGCAGACTTAAAAGACGTTGGAGCTTAATTGGTAACCTCACTACAGTATTGATTCACCGTGTCAAATGATGGATGATTTAGTGACTTCTGGTAAACATCCGTGTTGACAGAGAATATCTGGGTTTAATTATGTTTTATAGGGCATATATTTCAAGTTATAACAAGTAGTCGATTTAATTTGGTACATCCTATTGTTTCAAATCCCGTACAACACATCCATGTACTACTACATTATATATATATTTTCTTTTATTTGAACATGAGTGAAGGACAGTTTTGGGGGGTTTGGTATGTTCTGAATGTGAAATTTGGCAAAAGCTCCTCACATTGTAATTCTAATCATCGTAGCATGTTGCAGTCTCTACCAGAGGTCAGTGTTTGATATCAGGGGTAATTTTGAAGGCCTTTAAAACAGTCCTCCTTAACATTCATAAGCATACATGACCCCAGCAGCTAGAGCACTATCACATTATGATTACCCGCTTAACACTACCGCGTTGTGAAAATTGCCCCCCCCCCCCCCCCATGCCCCCTCCCCCGATACAAACTCTGCCTCTGACCCGCATTCCCTCACTCTGCAGGGATCGCTTGTGCTCTGTCTCGGAAGGGAGAGCCGGTTGGTGGGGCACCAGGGTCAGATACTATTGAGCGATGCTTCAAATAAACGTATGAATAAATTACTCGATAAATGAGCGGTCGGACTGAAATCACTGGAGAAAACCAGAGATTTGAACTTCGCCAAGTAGTTGTAGAGAAAAAGGAGAAAGGAAAAAAACCAGTGTGAAACATTATTCTTGTCTCAGTTCGGAAGCTTAGGATTTTAATTTCTTATCAGAAAAGCACAGTTTTGATTGATTACTGAAAAGCTCAATTGAAATTACAAGGCAACGTCTGAGAGTGAAGCTGAATATGTGGCTGGGCAGAAAAGGCAAAAATCTTTAAATCGTTCTCTAGTTTTAGTTTGATCAACTGAAAATCAGATCTAAAGAAGCAACACTGCAGCAATATTCTATGACCTCCAAGTCATATAATAGATACAATAAGGTCCAAGTCAAGTCTTCAATCACAAGTTCAACTCAAGTATGGAATCTCATAATAGTTGAGGCCAACAGTATGTCCATTTGTCTATTTTGTTTAAAATCCCACGGCCTATCAATTACATTGTAATGTGGAAATATAGGAGCTGAAGTTATAAAGACTTTAAAGCACAATATTGGTCTTTAAAATGAAAAAGATCAGACAGTCAACTTTAGTGCATGTGCATTTTTCAATTTAAGTTTTATGAACCTGAAGAGAGAGTGAAAATATTCTAAGGATGCAGTTTGCTTCACTTTAGTAACTGAAAAGAAAGGAGGGCAAACATATTACATGTTACGTATTAACACGTGCTTCGGTCAACACTGTTTGCTGTGTGTGTTGATCACGAGTGTACGTTGTTGATCTGGCAGATGCATACTGTGATGCATCATGTATCAAAAGAACTCTGCTATAGTGTAAATTTTCACAGTGCCTGGACAAGTGACGTCTGACAGTGAGTCTGAGTCAAGTCTGAATTCAATAAGTTGTAAACCCAGTTCAAGTTGGACAAAATTTTCATGCAGTTACCAACTCAAATCCCATCTCTGGCCTAACCTACATTGTAGTGTTGTAAGTAACTGATATAATATGCATTGGAAGGGCCAAGAATAATGTTTTTGAAAGGAGCAAACAGTAGTGGCAAACTGCCAGGGGCAACAGGGTCTTCGCTGCTGGCTCAGCAATTACCATAATTTCAAACGTGCACTATCCTATTTTACATCATTTCCAGCTGTCAGTTTGTAGATGTCTTTCCTCTGCTGCACCAAGCGCTCAGCGTAAAACATACATCACAATCTGCCTGCTCCTCTTCCTCTGTGGTAAATCCAGATCTGACAGTATATCCAAAATCATGCCAGACCACAGCCTTTAATCGTTAAAATCTACTGTTAAATCGATTTAGATTCGGGGGTTTTTGTTGTCTAAATAAGACTGCTGCCTCTGAGAGTTTTTTTTCTTTTTCTTCTTGACCTTTCATGCACATTTGGCTACTTGACTATTTAAAAAGGCAGCAGCAGTGAGTATGTAGGCAAACCTTGACTTAGCTGATCATTGTCATAAGAAACCTGATCCTAAGCTTTTATTTGATTTCAAGAGACTGCTGTAGATAAACCCATATTCAACCCAGATTCATACACACATGCTATTACATTTCTTTTAACAAAAGGCGTATGTTAAACAATTCCAAGTCATTGCATGTATGAAATGTAGTATATTTTTTGAAATAGTGTGACATCCTGGAGTTAAGGAGCAGACAAAAAACGAAACAAAGAAGCTCAAATTTCATGTTCAGATGCTTGGATTTTCAAAATGTGAAGCAAAGGCCATAACATGTCCTATTTTAGCACGACGTTAGCCACTTTTTCATCTATGGCTGTGTCCATGCACGAAAGATTTAAGTTAAGGGTGTGTTGTGCAGTGATTGTGGCTGTGCCTCATCTTTAGCTGATGAAAATCCCCTCTACACAGCAAGGCCCTGCTGTCCCAATCCCCTCCAGACTGGCACTGATCGATTGCTGGTTGTTATTGACATGACACCTACCGAGCCGGGGCTTTAAGCTATCGAAAACCGATGTGGCAGATCAAAAATAGGACGCCAGCTTTCATGTTTGTAAACAGTATCGATTTGCATAATAACCTTAAAAATTAGTTCCCTGGATTAGGCAAGGACAAACCTGTTTCAGCATTTGTTATGATGCTTGCAGCATATGCCTAATTAGAGAAAAAAAGGCCGGGGCTGTGATCGGCTTGAAAAACAGGCTGTGATCGGCTTGACAAGTCGGTGCATCGCTGTCAACACCTTTTGGTTTGCCACTGTTAATGAAAGCCATTTTCCATTAAATAATAAAATAAAAGCACACCTCTAGACTTCTCGGCAGACAAAAGCGCTGATGCGTCACTTTTACACGGATGCAAATTATTGCTGTGTGTCACAATCATTTATTCATGAGGGGGGGCCTTCTATCTCTTGGCGGGTTTACCTGCGCCACGGAAGTGCTCCTTCCTCCGTCGTGCCACGGTGCTGAGAGAGATGTCAGCCTTCCAGGAGTGACGAGGAGACAGATGTACTAAAGAAACAACACAAGCACCACTCGCTCTGCCAGACAGGTCCAGTTTAAAAGCACTGAATTATGTATCTTAGCAGCTGACACAATCACAGAATGACTTGTCAGCGTCGAATATCTCCATTTCCTGTCTCAGACAAACCCTGACCTTGTTGGCTACCAAGGAGCATTGATTAGCTGCAGATGCCTACAGATGTTCAGCTAATGCCAATTATAATGACATTTACAGAGAGGTCATTAACTGCCAGCATCATCAACTTCAGGCTGGTGCCTTTTAATAAAGGCCATAAATTCTGGTGCTTGAAATTGAACCTGCAATTCCATATTTCCTTTATATTTTAATATTTTTACAATCCAGTGCTGCAGCGCACAGGCATCACAACAAAAGATGCTGCAAGGCAGAGATGAAGGAGCCTTCCATTTCAACTCCCAGTTGTGGACATTTTTCTTATAATCCATTGCAACACCATTCCTGCAGCAAGAATTCCCCAGTGAAAAATGCAAAAAGATTAAAAAAAGAAAAAAAAAACACAAGTTTATGGAAAAATAAAGGGCTAGTGGTGTCTGACAAGCCTTTAAATCTAGGACAGTCATCCCAAAGAGGAATGCACATACTCATTGCAGGGACATAAAAGCAGAGTTTTAACTGTGCTACAAGGGAGATGGAGATGGTAGGCCATTAGTTGGATGCCGTTCTTATAGCCTGTGAAGACTTCTACAGCAGCCCACATGTTTGAAAAAACAGTTTTTATACTAAAAGCTTTTTTTTTTTTTTTTTTCATAAGAGCCAAACATATTTATTCTGGACGCGCAGATTCATAGTGACAAGGAAGACTTGTAGCACTAGATCAGGGCATTGTTACAGCTTTTAAGTCAAAGGTCAGCACTTATTCAAAATAAATTCATGGAGAACAAACTGTACTGTCCATATAGATAGAAGTAGAAATGGAAAAGGAAAGATGGAAATAGAGGTAGGCAGGTGTTAGCAGTGAGAGGAGAACAAGAGAGTGTGGACAGAGGATTTGAAGTAAAAACGTCCAAATCAAGAACCATAGCAACAGTCGAGAAACCTCATGGGTGGATGTGGCAGATTACCACAACCAGAATGGTTCTCCCAGGCCCACCTTAAGAAACAATACCATATGTGGAAGCTTATTTACGAAGTGCTGACACTAGGGCCTGAAAGAATTAGTATTCTGTTAGGTAAATGTTTTCCTCTGGGCTCTGTCTCTGCAACAGCTTACAGATGTTTCAGCCATGCAGAGAAATGCATGGCTTTTCCCACCACGGCATGAATGAAAAAGCATGTTGAAGGTTTTGCCCCAGCCAAGCGCGGAGAGTGATCTACAACTTCTACTCGGGTGCACTTTGCTAAGCACTACCTCCTGCACTGGCCGGGGGTTTCATCTGACACAGATGCTATTTAGTGCTGCTTCCATGGACTCCAGTGCATATTGTTTGGTGCAAATTTGTCAAGCTGGCGACTCTCCAGCGACAGATGTACTGGCAACAGTGCAGTAAAAACAGGACTCAGACTACACTGCACAGGAGTATAAAGAAAATAACCTTAATGCATTTTAACGTGTACGTTCGTAAACTTGTATATCCTTGACTAATTTGGTTATAGAGGACGTGTTGATTGTGAATAGGCTACATTTGTTGGCCCCTTTCTTCCACCTTGTCCTCTCCTATTCCCTCTGTCTCTCTCTCTTAAACACACCACTGAGGAGTCGTAAAAGCAAACGGAGCCAATCTTGTTTACAAGGAGAGTAGTGTAGCACAAGCTGACCGCAGCGGCTGCTCAGCCCCAGCCTTGACTCCCATTTACTAGCGTAACAAACCGTCAGGGAGGGGAGGCGGGAGGGGGGTGGTGGAAACATTGTTATCAGCAGGCCAGATAAACCCCCTCCAGAGGTAGCGCTGATAGAGAGGCAGTCCCGCCGCTGGGCAAATAGAAAGATCCTATCTGGTCCTTCCACTGAGCCGGGCCAATCAGCCCAGCAGAAGCACAGAGGCTTTCTCGAACAGGCGAGATGTGTGGAGGGAGAGGAGACCAGAGCATCGCCAGGTCTGCTCCTCTTTTTAGGTGGACTTTTAGAGGAAGAGCTGGATCTCAACCCATCTACTAGAGACGGCTGAGAGGAGAGAGGCCTCGGCCGGAGCTGCAGGGCTCTGAGTTGGGTGGTGCTGGTGTGGGTCAGGTTGGTGTTGAAAGAGGGGTTGCTTTTGCAGACAGGAAGGATGAAGTTTGGGTCTTTTTAACCCTGCTGTGGTTGCCATCTCTAGCTCCAGAGCTAATTTACAGAACCAAAGTGGTCTTCATTCTCAGACTTTTCCTGGTACGTCTTATTGACTGATTCTGGACATTGACCCTGTAATCAATAATAATTGCGGGTCAGGAAGGTTTGCTATTGATTCTTAGTATTTTTCATATCTCTTAATGTGAATGGCCATCACTGGTGACATAGGGAAAATGTGCAATTATAGTTATATTGAATTATAGGAAAAGAATTCTGACCTTGACCATCAACACAACCAAAACTAATGTGACTAGCAGTATTTGATTAAATCAGTTCTAACATCAACTCTCTAGCTTCAGTCTAGGACCTGCAGTATATTATCACTCCTGCAGACCTCTGTTATAGTACTTTTCAAGGCAGACTTTGTACCGTTTTCTATTTTTGATAGAATATGGAAAAAACACTTTCTGACGCTCAAAATTTACTGCTTTCAAATTTACGATGTTATTCCACCGTCCTTGCTGTAATTGTCATTTTCCAACTTCTCACCGCTCGCTGGAATTTCTAGTATTTGTTTTTCATTTCGGAGTAATGGCTTTTGCGGATGTCCCGATGTCTTTTAATTTACCTTAAATTTCTTCCTTTCTTTAGGCTGCTGGTGTTGTAACAGAGAAAAAAGGCCAAGATAACTTGTTTCTACCTCAATTTAAAAAAGACAAACAGAATATATATCTTTTTTTTTTTGTTTGTTTGTTTGTTTTTAGCAGACACTTTCTGTCGGGTTTTGCTTTTTACATTCTCTCCCCAGATTAGTCATTTGCCTGCTTTTCCTCTCCTCAGATTTTTCACAAAGGTTTGCCAGAGCAAAGGCATGCAATGTGTCCTCTCCCCTCTTCCTCTAGTGGCTTTACTTTTCCTTTGGGCTACATACCCTTAAGGAGGCATCAGTCTAACATACCTCACCAACCCTCTTATCCAGTGTCTATGAGATACACTCAAGACTAGAGGTATAAATTAACAAGTTATTTCATCTCATTATTGTGCTTGAGAGGATATTTTTAAGAGTAACACAATCTTTTTTTCTGAGGGCCTTTACCTCCCTATGATTCATTTTAAAAGCACTTTTCTATCATTTCATTCAGCTCTCACTGAAGTCAGCTTCGTGACACTGTCAGGAAAGGGGCACTTACTGAAGTTGCAGTGATTGTACTTGAGTAAAATATTTCTGCACTCTTCCCACCTCTATTCAGCAGTTTGATATATGGTAGTAGTGAGAGGCCAAGCTCCCCTATGACAAGCAGGAGGCACATTTCTAGAGGCAGAAAGGAGGGCTGCAGGGTGAAGAGGCTACAGCTGTCATTGCTCATCTTAATGGCATGCTGGAGTACACACACACAGACTCATGCACAGCAACACATGTATCCCCACACACACCTACAAATATGGGGTAAACGAGGAAGCTTTGGATGTATGCGTAAGAACACTTGGGTTGGCCTTGCACACACTTGCATACACATATAACTGAGCTCTTTCACTCACACACACACACACACACACACACACACACACACACACACACACACTCACACTCACACACACACACACAGACATACAAAATGTGCAGGAAATGAGCAGAGGAGGCTTTGGATGTACATATAAAAAACATAAGTACTCATGCATACTCCTGAATGCATACTCCTGCAGACATTCAAATGGAATCACATAAACACACACATTCGCTGGATTTGTACACAGATGTACACGCTCTTGCACAACATGAATATGTATTCCTTCACATTCAGAAAGTACACAGCCGTACACATGGATGGCACATACTGTATAGCACACAGACACACCTTCACACACCAAGCATTGCCTGTGACAGATGTTGGCAGGAATATTGCCAGGAAGAAAGCTCTTTCATTTCTTTTTATTCTCTCTGTATTTTGGCATGCCTATCTCTGTACACAGTGTGGCCATGTCACCGAAGCTGTTTTTTTTTCTCTTCCAGTTCCTCTGTGCACGTTTTCTTTTTTTCCCCCCACCCTATGTTATCATCATGAAATTGAAGTCATTTGTGCCAAGAGAGATTAGAAGGGAATCGGGGAAAGCGAGGGGGACATTAGCAAAGATATTTTTGTCAGTAATGAGCTAACTCTTTGTTATGCGCTGGGCTAAGGAGGTCTAATGATGACGTTTGTACCAAGAGGAAGAAACTGAGTCTCCAGAGTCCACACACAGCCAGAAACCATGGGCTTTGGTGCAACTCTTAACTCTATTCAATTATGCAGATGAGCCCGTTGGGCTAGTGTTGGCCGTCACTTTAATGATGACGTGGGTAAACAGACATAGCTTCTTTTTCTGTCTTTAAAAGTCCCACCCCACCCCCACTGCATACCCCTTATTTCTTATTTTGCACCCGCAAGAAAGTTAATTGTCTTAGTCATTAAAGAGGTATCAGCTGTCATGCCACTGACAAAGACATAAAGAGAAGGGAAGGCAGAGGGATGTGAAGAAGAGAGAGTTGAGAGAGGTTTATTTTATGCCTTCCAGGCTGATGGCAAAGAATCTCCTAAGATGCAATCATGATATTTTGATGCAGCATGAGGACTGATCAACCTCTCCAGGCAAAAACTCTTTGGAGATTTTTCTCTGTTCTACCCAGTGGCCACCGGGTGGCAGAAGAGCACAAGGAACACGCCTCTCTTTGAAACTGCTCGGCTTCACTCGCCAGAGACAGCAAGGGGAGGCTTTTCGCCTGCGTGCAAACCCAACTACTAAAAACTACCCCATCAGCCCTGGAAATCATTGTTAAACGTACAGTTAAATATGCAGATATGCTTCATGATAACATGGCTGCAATTGTATTAAAGCAAGTGGATTAATATGCAGGGCCTTTATTCAACTTATAAAAGCCTCCTGTGAAAAATGATAGTTGTTGAATTGCAATAATGAGCTAAAATGCAAGCAGAGTCAATTAAAACTGTTTTGGTCTGAGTAAATGAAAGGCATAATTAAAACATTTACAACAATGAATCACATTCAGATACATAGTTTATTTAGTACACCTATATGCGTCATTGCGTTAAGGGGAGAAGCAAAAGTACACACAACTGTAGGCACAAATACTGTGGCTTGCAGGGGTAGGTAAGGATAAAAGTGTGAATAAGGGATGCTGGTTTAAAAAAATCATATTGAATAGCTTTTGGGAAAACAAGCTGTTTCTGTCTGGAACTTCTTTGTAACATTCCTATTTTGATTTTAGTACTTGCATGTGCAGCTCAACAATAATTTTATTTTGATTAACACGAGACATAAGGGTAATCTACTGCAGGAGATGCAATAAAAATGTTTTATACTTCTGTTTTAAAATGAAATTTATTCATGTGCAGGCTAAATTTGGACACATTCTCATTCAAATATTTTACTTTGAAATCTATTTAACATATGCTTACACCTACTAGAATTATGGTTAATGATAACTGATGACACTGGCATCAATGGCCTCCCCTTCGCTTTTTTGGCATCTTATACACTGACATAATGTAGTCTGCTTCCTTTCAGATTGTGTAAATAGAACTTTATTCTGGAGTCATGTATCTGAACAGCAGTTTGTATGTGTGTGTGTACAGGAGTGATTGCAAACTAAAGAAATTGATTGAATGTGCAGATATTGTGTAATATCAGGCTCCGACTGATGCAGTGTCTTTATGGATCTTAACTCACAGTGCAGCCTTTAGGTGGGCACTGATCAACCAGCCTATCAAAGCCAGAACATTATTCAGAAAACATTTCTTTTCTTTCTGTAGTGTTTCTTTGTCTTTCTGCTGATTGCACACTGGATGCCCTGAGCACTTATGACTGAAGACAAATTAACTTGGGAATGATTGTCACATCAAAGTCTCTCTCTCCATGCTATTCATTTAAGACTCTGGGCACTGAGACCAAAGTTGTGTCCTCAAAGTGGAAAAAAAAATGTGGCTTTGGCATTGCCTCCAAATTTTGCTTGTTCCAATTGTCTGCCCACTTGTATTTTCCCAGTCTGCCCAGAGGAACTGGGGCCATTGAATACCAGCGGTCACCACAATTCACCCAATTGAGATGTCCTTTCTCAAGTAGCCATGGATCAAGGCTGCATTTTTAGTGCTATAAAGGCCTTCTGTATGAAGGTATTGTCACTTGATGTGTTCATAAGTGTTCACAAGGATTCTGAGTAGAATCAGTTCCTTGAAAAATCTCCTCATGTACTTTGGCCTAGTTTAAGATCATGTACAGGGAGGGCTTTTTTCTCAGATGGAAACAGTGTAATAGCTGCAAACTACTCTTTTCTTTTGGTCTCTTCTGTCTATTTCATGGACAGACATGAAATCTTATGCTATTCTTAGTTTGGAGTCGTAGCATATCACATCTGCACCCAGATTTGCATCCCGCCACTAGCCGCACAACAAAATAAAGCCACGTTTAGGTGACATCTTCCAAATCAGAACAACCCCCCCCCCCCGCTCCCTTTCATAAAACAACCCTCCAGGGAACAAATACTAAGTGAAAGCATGTAGGTAAGCGAGACAAACTGCGCAGGAGAAATGTGGCCATTGTGAGTGTTTATTGGACGCCATCTTTCTTGTGATGTGACAGGGGGGGTCCGAGCCTCATCTTTACGCCGTGCATCTCGGCGCACTCAGCGGGAGGCTCGCGCTCCCCATCTCCCCGGCACCACTGCCAGTTGTCTCTGCCGAGGTGGTGTGCTAATCATTTAAACAGCCCAATCAAAGGCAATGTGATGTTTCACACAAGGGAGAAAAAAGGAAGGGAGGAAAGTGATTATTAATGTTTGGGAGAGGCAGCCAGAGTGATTGAGCTGAAGGGGGACTTTGATTTTGGGGCCTCTCGTTGTTTTTCAGAGTGGCATTGGGTTTGGCCGCCAGGCTTGAAGAATGTGGTGAGCTGTCAACATATGATGGTGCACCTAAAAAGAGATTCACCACGTCATTGTCATGTCAGTAAAAGTTCAGAACCTCTTGAGGTAGCAATTAGGTTTGCCTTTGCACCTGGTATAAATTTATTTTTATGGTTAGTGATGTTTTGGGACCTTCACCGCCGAGTGGCGAAAAAATAAATTCCAGCGAAGGAAAAGCGACTACCAGCAAAATCATTTTAAGAGTATGGGGTAAGAAGATTGTTCAGTTGGTTTAGCACATTCAAACCACCATCAGAAATGAAATATCCACAATATATATACCTCTCTGTTGCCAAGATTATTTTACAGAGTGATACGGCCACGCGATACGGCGAGGGAGATAATCACCTCCAGGCTTCGGTCGGCGAGGGTTGGTTATCAGAATGATTTTGATGCGCCCAGCCCGGGAATTAAAAGAGTGTTTTTGTTGTAAAAGACACCCGGGAAAAGCCCCACTAAAAATAACAACAAGTACGCGATCCGCGCCCCGCGTAAATAAACGGTGATCTCGAGGCGACACCATTACTGTTGTTTTGCTCATCGATCGATTCATCTATCCTCTGGTAAGTCAGCACCGAAAACTTAATGATGTGCCATGATGCCCAGACTACCGAATGGCGACAGACAATTGAGCATTATGGGAGCACCCCGAATCAGTCTTCACTTTATCTTCCAAGATCAGGTTCTGATCTATTACTCAGCAATGAATATTTTACATTTGACGCACAGGCCCTGCCACGGACTGTCGGTGACGATTGACTGGGAGACTATATTGTTTTCTATGTTCAAAATTGCCATTGATGAAGAGTTTTGGTTAGTCATCAAGGAAAACCACATCCTGGCTCAGAGATACTAATTGATGTCTATAACCAATGGAGTAAAACATTCAAGATAAATTTAACCCCGCACCGACAGATTCAATGTTGTTAGTTAGATGTTGTTGCTGGCTTGTTTCAGACCTCGCTGCAGGCCTTGAAATTGTATTAGGCTGAACCACGAGAGCGCGGTGTTACTTAAAGCCAGTTGGTAAACCGTAATCAAATCAAGCCGTGGTGAGCTACCACATCAACTGTTTTTACCTCTTCCCGCCAATCAAAGACACAAATATCGATGAATATAGGATCAAAAACTAAAGGACTTTGATTAGGCAGCTCAAGAATTCACACCCAGTGCCCCTGAGCTCACAATCCTCATGAAGGCACTGGGATAACCTGACAGTGGCTTTTACAGCTGCCTCCCACTGAGCCACACACACCTGGCCAGGCCAGAACCTCAGAATAATCAGTGACATGACAGAGATTATTATAAATATTTGAGATGATTATCAACGATCATGATTTATGTCCTTAAACATATAATAAATTGAAATAACTGAAGAATGAGGAAAATCAGAATATTGTTTTCAATGAATGTAAAAATGATCAAATCTTAAAATGATCCAAAGACAGACAGTGTAAAAACAAAAAATGTTTATTGTTTAGGATATATGGCGGTAAGTGGTTCTGAAATTCTACCCAGATGGCTTGAAGATATCGGCATCAGCCTGTTAATTTGTTTATGATTTTGAAGAGCTGAATAACAATGACTTAACGAAGGCAGCTGGTGAATGAATCATCAACCGCCGTCATCTTCACACAACTAATAGAAGTACAGGAGATGATGAATTGATTCCACCCCACCTGTAATTTCTCCGAGTGGGAGGTGTTGATGCCAGATCGTCTGTTTGCAGGTATCACAAATGTTCGAGGGTGGAGGTGCCTGTCGACAGGCACAGTTCTCCACCTCCCGACCTGGCTTCCTCTCCCCGGCAACAGAGGGCAACGTCTCACACCCAAGTTTAGAAGCACCACCGCACTGGTTACTGGTGGCCCTGATCCACTTTCGGTATCGTCTACGAAAACAGCACACTGTTAGTTTTGTCACCACCCTTCGGCGCCTGTGCCCGCGTCACTGGCTGAAACCTCTACGTCGAAATACTCCGCAGCCTTAAATTACACCGCCAGGCACCGAATTCGCGCGCCAGGTTATCCCGACGAGCTGTCGTGCCATGCGTGAGGGCCCCTGCAACAGGAATAGGTTAGCCAGCGGCAGCACTCATGAGGATCGCGGTTCTGGTCAGACGAACGCCGCAGCAAAAGGCAGCAGCCACCAAACAGCCCCGAAGGGCGGTTTGCGGCAGCGCCGCTGGTTTGGCTTTAGATTCACCGGTCACGTCTATAGATCGCAATCAATGGGAGAAGATATGTTTGGCCCACCAGCCACCGTCGCAGCAAGTGCTCGCGGTCCTCTTCATTACGCGAAATTGCAGCCGCGTTATCCGGCGAGTCATCGAGTCATTGGCAGGCACCGCGACCAATTTGCTCGAGCGCTGGCATAGGCGCTATTTTCATATGACGGCGAGAAATACTTTGAGCCACCATTAAATGTTACCAGTTGTGCCCCTGCAGCGGAAGCGATCGGCGCAGCAAACAGGAGGGCGGATAGGCTGGTGCTGGTATCATGATGCTGGTGTTTTGTGCGAACTCGCAGCCCTCAAATGCGATATCCAGCATGTGACGGGTGACTTTCGTCCAGCGAGATGACGGTTATATATGAACCCAGGCGTGTAATGTCTTTACCGAAGTACGGATTGCTTTGTTGCGTTTCTCGCTTGCATTCATGAAGAAGAGACGGACCACCAAGAAGGGAGGCGAGTCAGACCCAAGATGACGACAACCACAGACCAAAATGAGGAGACAGAAGACAGACCAACATCAACAAGAAGAAACCTGAACCAGCCTCATCTTCATCTCCTCACACTGCTGGGGCGAGTTGTCCTGGTTTACCAGCATAGGGAAGAGTGAATAATCTGTTACTAAACACAGGAAAAAGAGAGAGTGGTGCGTAAGAGGAAAAGAGGCGCAATGCGCAATATCGTCGACGCTGGCTTTCGTCGCCACTCTTTTGAGCCCGCCGGCAGCCTTCGCCATGTCAGCGAGTTTCCTTGTAGCCGTTATCCGTCGTGGCTTGTTTCGCTACTCAGCACCGTGGCTTGATACGGGCACTATGAAGCACATCATTCCAGTCATCTGGCTTTTCTCTCTCTCTCTCTCTTGCTTACCCTTCCAACGGCCTTCACTCCTCCTTCTTGTTAGTTTGTATGATGTCTTTCACCATCAAGTTCTTTCTCCTCCTCCTTCCTTTTTCTCACTTGATTGCAGATGATACTGAGCGGGAGGGAAAAATGGTGAGGCACCTTGCTGAACTTTGTCACAGTGAAACTACAGGCGTTTCTCCTCTGCTTCCTCCCTCTCTCAAGCGGCGTGTTCAATGCTGCAGGCACCATCAGCCTGTGATCCACATTGTGTGCTGCACCAGGCGGCAACAAAGGAATGGACCTGTGATAGTAACATTGACTGAAATAGGGAGATCCCAGGGTCCAGACAATGAGGTACCATTCCAGCCCTCCCTGCGACCTCAGTCTGTTGCCACCAGCTCCCACTTCTCTCAGAGAGAGATCAGGTCTGGGCGAGTCAGCCCATATTGGACAACATCAAGAGGCAAGAAAGGAGCTACCAAAACGCTGATTAGTTTGTGAAATGTACAACAAGGGAGGGCACAGGCGACAATATTTTATTTCTGGCTGAACATAAATCAGATGGGTCAAAGAACCAGCGAAACATCACGTAAACCGCCGTAGCGGCCCTTTTGGGCACCAGGGGAAAATTCAGCGGCGATATTTCACGGCTGTCAGGCCTTGGCCATGCGATGCGTGAAGAAGCAAGCTTGAAAGTTCACCGATCGAAGTTTGTAGAGTTTGAACTGGGTTCCGAGTGTTTTACGAAGCGGAGTGCTTAGTCAGCCGCGTACGCACAAATTGCGCTGAGATGATTTTCCGAAATGGAACCGCATATCACGACGCTAGTCGAGCGCGTTACGGTGAAGCGCGGATTAAAGCGAAATCATGGTGCTTGGTTTGAACTTCCACTGATGTGTTTTCAACAACTTGAATTATGGCTCGATCACCGCCTTGGGAATTAAAAGTACGTTATTCTTGAAGAACCGGTTCCCTGCCATTGTTATTTTTCCTCTCCCTTCTTCTCTTTTCATCTATCCTCCAGCGTCATGGGTGCGAGTACTAGGTGGGACAGAATCGCCTGCCGCCCTGGGAGTCACTCCTGGCTGATTTTGTGGTCACGGACACGCCGTGGCTCTCACTCCCCGCCCACCCTCCCTCCTCCCGTCGGTCATATACTGACAATCGAACAGGTCGCCCTAACCCCTCCCGGAATACCCACCCAGCCGGACAGGATGAGCTGACTGACCCTGAGCAGACAGCTCATCCAAGCGTAAAACAATGGCAGCGGTGAGAAAGAAAAGAGACAGCCGCCTGGTTACGAAGCCCCTGTGGGAAAAGAAATATTGGCAGCCTTCACACACCCTTCCTCAGTCAGGTATGGTTGTTAGTTTTATACTGAATATGCGACACAGAAAATCAGACACACCGCCTCACTAACATCAGCCTTTATTTTTCCTTCCAACGAGAATTTTAACGCCCTTGGTCAATCTGAAGTCATAGCTTTTATTTTCCTTCTTGCCTGCTCATACCAAAAGTCATGTTCAAAGCGAAATAGATTTCGGATTGTGGAGGGTTTAAAAAAGAAAAAGAAAAGGCATGAAGTTTATGCAATGGCCCCGAGTCCGATGGCAGAATCCGCGAGGATGTTTGTTCTGCGTCCTCGAGCTCACTGATTAAATCAGATGAGCAGCCAGTGATCAACGAGGAAGCGATGCCTCCACCTCCGTGGAGCGCAATTTCTTTGATTTTGCCTGCCCCAGCAGCAGCAAGATTAAAAAAAAAAATGACCTCGGTGTAATGCACCAAACCGCGCGATTACAAAAGATGAAACTGAAGCTGGCGGCACAGGCTGGCATGGGGGTGGAGTTTTAGGTGGTGCCTGCCTTGAAAGGCAGAGGAAGGGCAGTAGCGGGGGGAACTCACACACCACGGGTGTGTAAAGCAAAGCTGGAAGTAATAGTAGGCCCAGAACATCTCCAGCTCCAGTGGCCAGCACTTCGCGCTCTTTTCTGAAGACTGAGACTACGAGACGCGAGAAGCGAGAAAAGAGATTCAGCGATAGCGGTGTGTGTGTGGCCACAGTACTTATTTTGTTTTGCATTATTTCTTATAACCAGCGGCCCTCTGGTCTCTGGCAGAAAGTTTTGTACGAATCAAGCCCAGTACCGGGCATAGTTCGAGCTGGCGAAACACCATCTGCCAGTCTGGCTGGGATAAACACTTCCAGACGCTTTGCTTAAAACTGGCTGCTGAAATCAGACCAAAAGCGATTAAATATAAACCAGAGAAATAGATTTCGATTTCGTTCGAAACAGATGTAACGCTTGATAGTTGAACGACCTCAGACAAAGTCCATCATCCATTGCAGCACACTATTCGCTGAAAAGCCAAAACAGCACCCGGCTTAGCGCTTAATTTAATGATGATCTGCATAATATAAAAGCTCACTGATGTGAGGTCTTCACCGCTGCGCCCAGACAAGGGCGGCTGTTTGCTTACAGTTCGAAACCGATCAATGAGTTGCTGGCTGAAGAAGTTGATATAAAATCGCCAAAGCTTGTTAACTTCACGGGCAACCAAGGCTTCGCGTTCCGTGCCAAAACGACAGAATAACGTCGGAAGTTTTGCTGGAATTCCTCACCATCATCTGACGCTTTTTCTTCGCCAAATTACGGTGTAACAAATTACCTATCGCCTCGAAGACGAGGGAGCGAATGTGTCGCGGTAAGTCGGGCCTCAAAAGAATCACATGGTGATTTTCGATTATGGGGCTGGCTGGCGCCGACCGTGCTTAAACCCAGCGACACCCAGGGCGACAAAAATGTAAGCAGCAGCCCGCGAGTGAATAACACTTTATTGAGCTATAGGAAATGCCTGAGACATTAGAGTCAGCCAAGTGAGGCAGCCAGACACAAGAGCTGTTGACTTTTTTCAAATGTTATCCCTGTCAGACTCAAAACAGAAGCATCTAGAAATCACCCACCTTGCTCGATCACTCAAGGTGCTACCAGTAACCTTAGTTGCGCCGATTTTGCAAAGTATCCAGTCACTGGGACCAATTCACAGGGGCTTACAACCAGCTCGATTTGCAGCAGCCAGCCAGGCAGGTCGGGGTGAGTCTCCGCCACAGAGATGCACACAAGGCTGTTTGGTGGGGTGGGCATGGGAGAATGGAGGGGTAAAGTGAGCCAATGAGGTGGGATCCTGACCTTTCCAGTCCCGTGAAGACCAGCTCACCCCCCTCATTCTACCCCCACCTCACCACTCATTACAAGTCGACCTCGGTGGGCATCATTGATTCCCAAATTTATGAAGAGAAAGTGATGTTGAGGAGAGAGTGATTGGGACTGCTGGGTCAGATACTTGGCCCAAGACAGACAATGATCATTAGCAGGCAACAACAGTAGCAAAATGGTAGCCGTGGTCAATAATGGCTCAGGAGGAGACAGGAGAGAAACAAAAGAATCCTGAAGAAGCGAAAACGAAAACCAAACAGAACAGTTAGGTGCTGAATTCATTTTCACCACAGCAGAGGTATTGAGTTTCCATAGCAACATAAACAAAATGAAATGAGTGACAATCACTGGATTAATGGTTGAAATGCCTTGTCCTAACGTAGAATTAAACCCACAGATATCATCATTGTCCTACCATGAGTCTTTAGATGAATGCCTGAAAACTGTAACACTGTTAGAAGAACACCGTGGCGGCCGGCAATGGTCAGTTACTAGATCAAACCTGTATTAGTGGATAATTGTAATCAAACGCAAACCAAATTAACCTCAAAAAAAAAAGCTGAAGGAATATGTCTATAAACGTTTTCTCTCAGATTACGCATCATTGAATTTTTCTGTTGTCTGCTGATTCCAGGCGCCCCCGCCGGATCAAAGCGGAGCCGCGCCACGCAGCGTGATCTGAGCGATTGCTTTGAAAATCATCTTCCTGGCGCAGGTTCAAAGTTAATAACCGCATGAAGATTTCACCGACCCGACCTTCGCTCAGACCCCTTAGAATGACCTCGCGCAGTTCGAGGTCTGATCAAGCGGCGAAGTTTCACTCATGTTCGATCATTGAGTTTATCCCGGAAAAATGCAACGAAAACAACATACATGGAGCGAAGGAAACGCACATTCTGGGTTTCAGGCACGAAGGCCTGGGAATAAACAGGCCGAGCTATTATCAAAGCAAGATCAGTGGATTACCAGATGCCTGTTTCAGAATACACTGCTTCCTAAGACTAAAATGCCGAGACCAACCGGTCAGGAACCACAGGTATTGAGTGCGGAGAAATGATCACACCCAGCAATGCCGAGTCTGGCACCGAATGGAAAGCTGTTAATCCAGTTTATGAAGTGACGCCACTTATCACCATGCCGCATGAGATACATCTCCGTAATTTCCACCGAAGCTGGTCAGTTATCAAGACAACGACTTCAAAACAGATATTTTATCGAGTTGCGGTGCGTTTTAGGCTTATTGGTGATTCTGACGGTGAACCAGTCAAAACACCGGACGTTTCAGCATGTACGGAAGTTCGCGGTCACCAGCCGAGTATTGATTTTTAAAGAGATTCAACAACATGTCGAGAATTGCAGGATAACACCGCGTCGTTATGATATATATTTTTGGGAGCACACATAAGTTCCAAAACATCAACACTGAATGTTCAGCGTTTGATGAGTGAATAAACCAAAGTCTGGTGCTGGTTCTTGGCACCATTAAATTATCATGATCTGATTTTGATGTGGGAGCCACACTGGCATCGTAACCCAGAGAAAAAACCATGAGGTTGA
>BRZM01000056.1:2501908-2594755 GCA_033238685.1 Lates japonicus | reverse complement strand
GAGAAAAGAGAGAGCATAGCCCTCATCACATGGCTCTCTGGGAAAAGAGAGAACATTGACATTTTCTCTCCATTGTGACCTTCCTCAGTCATATGGCTATACTGTTAGCTTTTGTAATTGAATAGCGTGACACACAGAAAATCACTTCCAGGCATTCCGTCCTCATCTATTACTCCGCTCTTCATTTTCTATTCATAATCCGTCTCTAATAATCTAGAAGCTTCTGTAGCTTTGTTTGCCCATAACCCTCAAAGTCAACAGTGCTGAAAGGCGGATTTAATTAATGGAGGTATTTAAAAAGAAAGAAAAAGAAAAGTCTGATGCAATTTCAGCGCCTTCTGTGGAATATGATGATGTTTTGCTCCCCTGTCACTGAGCTCTGCCAGTTTGCTTCACTATCCCAGGAGCAGCCAGTGATCCTGGCCTCAGAGGAGTTAAACCTCCCACTCTCCAGAGGCCAACTGCCCCCTCTTGATTTTGCCTGTTCTGTACTGAGAAAAAGGAAGGTGAGATTAAAAAAAAAAAAAAAAAAAACACCCCTGCTATGCTGTGTGTGGGCTTCACACAACTGGTCTCCGTCCGTCAGCACAAAAGATGCAAACTCTTGAGCGGTGTGTGTCGTTGTGCATGATTAGCAATATTGCGTATGTGTATTTTAGGCAAGTTACTTGCCTGAACTAGATAATGTGAACAGAGCAGCGATGAAACTTCGCGCACACCCACTAGGGTGTATAAACTCTTTCCGTAGAGGGTCTTGGGGTATCTCAGCCCAGTGGATGCCGCTCTTGCTAGCACTGAACTGGATGACAAGAGGCGAGGAAAAAGAGGATCTGTGTTGATGACTATTAGTGTGTGTTTCCTTTGGCTACTTTTGTTCTTTGCATATTTATTCTTTTATGAAACTATTTAGCCCTCTGTCCTCCCTGTTTTTGTGTATCTAATCTGTTGTGCTCAATGTAAAGCATGTCGGTTTAAAACACCACCGTTGGTCACATAAACACATTCAGTGGACGTTTGCTTAAATCATTAAAATTCCAGAATTTCAAAAGGATTCAAAATATAAACCAGAGAAATTAGATTCTGATTTTAAATATAGCATACTGTATCAGCGGTAATGAATCTGACTTTGCAAATGGTATATCGTCACAGTACACTATTCATTGCCAGCAGTGCCAAACAAAAGACCTACTTAAGCATGACTTTATGACCCTGTACACTATAAAGCTCGCGATGTGAAGAGTCTTCTACAAAACAAATAAAGTGTGTTGCACTGTTTGTTTTAATTGCCTTAATCCCGGATCAAATGAACACGACTACTAACCAAGAATAACTGATATGCTAGCTTGTAGTTAACCCATGTAGTAACGACATTTCGGTCTCCAGTTAAACTGAAATGCACAACACCTCGAGCCTTTGCTGAATTCACCACATCTGTCTTATCATTTTCACAATTAATATGCAATAAAAACACTTTCCATTCAGACCTAATGAGGATACATGTGTCCCGGTGAAATAATTTGAGAATCACATAGACTTGATTATGTTGGGTTTAATGCTGAATTTTTTAAAAGCTTAAGCTATTCACTCCAAGGTTTACTGAAAATATGGTGTTCCTGCTGAAAGTGGTAAGAATAATATTCGATTTGGTTATGAAAATATTGAAGTAAAGGTGACGTCAGGGATATTTTATGGAGTTTCAGCTGCCACATATGTGACATAAAAAACCTAAAAGAAAGGCTGTTGACTTTTCACATTTTCTGAAATCATGACATCCCAGTCAGACTCCCAAAACTGAGAGGGCCTAAATCCATTCTGACTCTGCCCTGTTCATAGCAATTATACAAAAACGCAGTATGACGCCTTTTAATCATGCGTCTAGAAAACATCGAGTCACTGGGACCAATCTGGTGAGCCATAAATCAGCTCTGGATCTTGGCGTGAACCCGCCGAGGCAGGCAGGTGGAATCTACTCCCACAATGAGATGCACATGTTGCTACCTGAGCAGGTGGGTGCTGGGGAGGTCAGAGGGGGTGTGTAGGTTAATAATGAGGTGAACATGATCTTCTCCAGTCCCAGTGAAGACCCAGTCTACCCCCACCCCCACCCACCCACCACCAGCCCGACCCCTCAGAGGAGGCCAAATATCTCAACGATGTAAGAAGAGAAAAGTGATGAGGGAGAGGTGGTGGGTTGTTCTGGACTGTTGGGTCAGATAATGGTCACAAGATTGTAGATAAATGGATCATTAGTAATGGTAGCAGTAACAACAGTAGTAAAATCAGTAGCTGTAATAATAATACTCAGGAGGAGAAGCAGGAGAAAGACTAAAGAACTTGAAGGAAGAAGAAGAAATGAAATCGAAACAGGATAACCGTAACAGTTGTAAGGCTGCGAATCATTTTTCAATACTAGTGCCAAAAAAGAGGAAGAATTGAGGTTTCATAGCAAAACATAAACAAATGAAATATAATAAATCACTTAATTTAATGCATTAAATGTCTTTGTCCTTAAATGCAGCATGTAACTGCACTGTGTAAACTCCTGTTAAGATACGATCACTTATTGTTGTCCCTACTACATGCTAAGTCTTTGTATTTAATGCCTGAAAAAACTCAAATACTGTACAGTAGTATAATGAACACTGTATACTAAGTGTACTGTCAGTTACTTAGATCAAACTCCAGGTACAGTGGTTGTAATCAGCAAATCAAACCAAACCAAATTCAACTCAAAAAAAAAAAAAAGTTTAGTTGAATAAGGTCTATAAACGTTTTCCTTTGTGATTTCATGCTACCTGCCAATCTTTCTGTTGTCTGCTGGGATTCCCAGAGGCGTCTCCCTGCCATGATCAGCGTGGTTTAAGTATGAGCCAGTGGGCAAAGGTGATCCTGGAGCTGACTTGCTTTTGGAGGCCCCGATCTCCTCGGGCGCAGTGTTCCAAAGCTTAATGGTCCTGACAGAAAAGACTTTTAACACCCTTGACCTTCAGTCTAGACTTTAGAATGACCAAAAGGGTCTCAGACTGAGGTCTTATTCACACATAAGGAGTCACCCTGCATGTCTCAGATCAAATATTTATCCTGTAAAAAAAACAAAACAAAACAACACACAGGATAGCTGTAAACCACATATCTGGTTTCATACACGAAATACCGAATGCTGCAGCTCGGTTTATTATCAAACATGTAATATCTAGTGGATTTTCCATTTGGGATACGCTCAGTTCTTAGAATATCTGCTTCCTAAGATAAGACTAAAAATGTGCTGAGACTAAACTGGTCAGGATCCAACAGGTAATATGTAAGGAGAAATACTGTTAATCAGCAATTTCTGTCTGAGAGGCCCAGAAAAAATCATCGAGCGCTGTTAATCCAGTTTATGAAGTGATTACTTATCACCTATATACAGTATGTAGAGAGTGTTATCTCCCCCCCCCCAAAATTTTCCCACTGAAGTTACTGAAGTTAGTTTCATGATAACTGATTCCTCTAAAATGGTAGGTATTTTTAGATTGAGGCTTGCAGTAGTTTCTGAGGCTGACAGGATTCTGGATGGTGAACCAGTCAAAATACTGGATGTTTAAAAGTGTACGGGAATGTGCCTGTGGCTAAACAGCTGTTGATAATAGATTTTTTTTTTTAGAAAAGTTAGGATTAAATGTATTTAACGAGCTCTTTGAGGAATTTAGCAGGGATAACACCAAGTGGTCAGTTATGGGATATTATATAAGTATTTTTAAGAGCTAAAGGCACATTAAGTTCAAAACAGCTCAACATCTGAATGCTCTGAAGTTACTGATAGCAGGGCAGCAGGAGAGAGAGAGAGAGAAGGCACCAGGCTATTTATGAAAAAAGTGAAATAAACCCAAAAGTCTGCTGTCTTGTCTGGCATGGTTTAAATTACAGAATATCATGACTCAGATTTTTTAAGTGTGTATTTCACAATGGCATCAAAATCTGGAATTTTGCAGGAGAAAAAAAAATTGCTGAGGCTGATTTTAAATTCAGATTAAACAGATTGTAAATCTTACTCATGGCTAAAAGAGCAGTGGAGCGGATTACTGCACTCTGTTGATGCCACTTAATGTCCGTCAGGTAAAGTCTGGAGATTTGCCGAAGCCTCTCTGTCTCTAGAAGACACACATACATAAACATATCCCACCCCCTTGTCCGAACGCTCAGGTTTGATTGATGAGGAAATAGATGGCAAATTGCAGTGTCCATCCTGATGGATGACATCATTTGGCCCAATGTGCTGATCATGTATGCCAAACCAGAGCCGTGCATGTCTGTCCCCCTCCCCTTTCCACCACTCCTCCTTTTGCTTACAATTGATCAGTGGGAGTTTTGTACACTTGCCTCGTTTGAATTTAATGCATGAGGAAGGAGAGCAGTTGACGAGGCTCTTTACTGCCTGCCCCGGTCCCTCAGCCCCCTCCCTCCTCTCCACTTCCCCATCCATCTTTATCTAGAGGGGTCCAAGCTGTGACAGATCCAGTGGCACTCTTGTTTGCTTACCCTCATATACAGACAATCACTCTGTGTTAAATGGCCCTTCTGCTTTTAGATGGATTATTGTTTACACAAGTTCAATTATAGGGGCTGTCTAAATGGAGAGTTATTGAAGGGGAGACTAAGAAAGATGGGCAGTGATCGTCAGTCCTTGATATCCTCCGTCAGTGTTTGTTCTTATCATCAAACTAGAGCAAACATTGTCAAGGCTTTCATTACTAGCCACCGTGTTTGCCAAGAAATTTTGTAAAAGCCTGTTCAAACAATGAGTGTCAACAACAGAGGCAAATATTCAAATTGATTTATAAAAACCTTGACTTTTGCCACGAGATGATGCGATGTACCTATAATGTGTAAATAAGTTTGGCCATTCCCTTTTGACTTGGGGGTGGGGGAGGGTTCGTCACATCCACTGGCACGGGGGGAGCTCTGAATATTCCTCAATCAAAATTCCTACATGTGTAAACAGCTTTGCCAGGCCTTGTTCTCCCAGAGGCTTATTTTGTGGAAACCATCCAAGCGCCACCGTATTCAAATGGGCTGACAGGTGAAGAAGAGTTGGAGGAGGCGGGGGTCTGGGGGGCAGGTGGGTCGGGGTGGAGATGTCTTGATTGATGGGCCAATGGCACACAGTGGCGGCTGAGTTTATGAGCCAGAGCAAATCTGAATATTGAGAATGCGGCCATCATGTCACAGCTAGCCATATTAAGAATTATTTGACAATGCATTATGTTGGAGATCTGTCAGGCAAAAAAGATGAGCATGCCCTCCCCTGTGGCTGAAATTACAACCTGCAGTGTCGCAAGGAGCAGCTCCCCGCTCCACTTGGTGAATTCTCTGTGGACGGCTCTGACACAGGGGGCCCATTGACAGGGGCCCTCCTTACTTACTCACAGTTAGTGACTGCCAAAATAAATCACAAAAAACATCAGTATGCATGGATTCCGCTGTCATTATGTGTCTCCGATTTGTACAGTATTGCTGACCATAACCTTAAATTTACATGCATGTCTTCCCTCCACTTCAGTTCAGACTTCAATTCAGACTTCTGAATTTGCGCAAGTGACGGGCGTGTGGGCCTACACCCAGAGTTCCCACGACTGTGGAAAAAACTGTTGTGCACGTTAAATCTGAGACGGAACTCTTGTCTTGGCGGCTTGTCTTTTCCAGCTGATGTTTTAAAGAGTTCACAGCTCTCGCCTTTACTGTGGTTTACTATTCCATGGAAATTATTTGGCCTATAAACATGCCAACCCAGGTCCGTCAGTAGGTTATTTTATACCACGAACGACATGGTGCTAACAAATGGCTTCCACCTGGGCCTACTGGATCGGACTTGTCCTCCTTGGCTTTCTGCTGTGGCTAATCTTAGCTTCCTGAGTAGCACGTGACCATTTTTTGACCATAAAGGAAGCTTCATCTGGTTACAGGAGACCTGGCCTTAGACTGCTGTAATGTGGCTGATGCACGAGTGAACTTTGACCAAGCGTGTTTGTGTGTGCAAAGTATGCTTACATGTGCGTGGTTATCTCATTACAAGGTGTCAACCTGTTTTTGTATTTGGACATTTTAATGAGAGAAATGAACCCTGGGGCTGTTTGCCTTTTGTCCACCAGACACAAACATGAAAGAAAAATGAATCTCTCAAGCTTCATTACACTTCAGTTTGTTTGTTTTTTTAAAAAAGATGTGTGCAGCTTGTTGTGGTGCGTGAACTGAACATGACAATCAAGAGCGCGCTGTAATAACTTCAAGGTGTTAATCTGATATTCATTTAGATGTGAGCCGTGTTCCTCCAGATGGTGGAGGAAACAAATCATTGGCCCTTTAATAATAATCAATGCCTGATCCCCCTCCACCACCACCCCACCACCACCCCCCCTTCTTTCCCCGTGCATCATCTGGTGTGCTGTTTGTGTGTGTACGTGTATATGGTATGGTGTGTGGTGTTTCTAGGTGTACTCTGTGAGCCGTGTTTTTTTCCTCTGGGGGTCTCTTTGGCTGACCCCCTGACCCCTCTTTCTCTGAGGACAGCCAGCTAAGAACCAAGCAACATATCAAAGAGTGGGGGGGCACAGCCAGGCCACTGGGTTTCTGGCAAAATCATCTCAATAAATAAATATCACAAGACACCGCTGGAGGGAAGAGCTTTGATGTGGGGGGGTTGAGCCCCATTCTCTCTTTTCTCTCTCACTCTTTCTCAACCTCAATACAGGCGCTTCTCCTCTAGTGTCTTCACTCACCACCAAACCCTCACCACTTGCTCTGACAAAATGGCTCATGTGTGCTCCTCTATACACATCTCAGCAGCGCCAAACGTTCAGGGGCTTGTAGTTTTCCTCTCTGAGGAGGTGAGTTGGAAAAGCTCAGTCTTGTTATCAATAGATCCAGGGCGCTGGATTGGTTATGAGTAGCTGGCACCAAAAGAGTTAGAGAAAAGCCTTTATTTTCTTCCACAATGCCGAGAAGCTCAGGTGAAAAACAAGTGTTTACACTTTGAAAAGGTATTTACCACTGTCTGTTTCATTTCACTTTTAATTGTTTCCACAAGGTAAGATAAGAGAGGATTATTGTGTAGCGGTACCTTGTCAATCATTCTTTTGATTTCTTATATTGCTAGCTAAACAATACTGCATGTCAGTGAACTGTGATTAAATGAGAAGTAATGGGAATTGTGCAGCTATGTCTTGATATCCACAAAGCTTCTCTACAATATAATAATCTTTTTCTCTCTCATTTTCTGCCAAAGCTTTATCAAAATTCAGTCTTGAATGACTCTTAATTATGTTATGATCCATATAAATTAACTGTAGTCCGCTCTTATTTTTAACAAGACTGTCAGGAGTTTTGTCACTGGGGATCATTTTCAGTCTTGGAAAAGATAATAGTTGAAGAAAATGTCCTGATGTAAGTGTCCCAAATTTGTTCAAGGGAATTGCAACACTTTTACCGGCTGTTGCCTCAGTGTGTCACTAGACAGATGTGTTTTTTTTATTTTTTTTTATTTTTGACCCTTAGGGATGAATCACAGTGTCTACTTTATGGTGGAATAAATACACACACACTGGACAGTATAAGCTATTGTGTTTTTCCTTTGCAGAATTGCCTCATGCCTGTGTCTGCAAACACTGAACTTGAGCACCGAAAATAGCTGACTGCTCTAAAACAGACTGTATCTGGTGCACTTTCCAGCAAAAGGTGTAAAAAATAAAAAATAAAAAAAATATATAAAAAAAAATCTGTAATGTCAAACCCCGTCTACAGTGAATGTCAAAACGCAAGGCTGACAGCAGCATTGTCAGGTGCTTTGTGTGATCTAAGATGAATATACAGGAGTATAACAAGTGGTCTTAAGGGCTTCAGGTCAGTGCACTGTTTTTTTTCTCCCCCTCTTTTCTCAGGTCTTATTTCTATAAGGATGAGTTCTCCTCGGCAAAACTAAAACCAATTACACACATCATTTAGCGGTTGGTAAAGAAAAGAACTGACATAGATCATGGTCAGATCACTCACCCAATTTGAATATCTCACTTTTATTTTTTTTGTTTTAAAAAGCTATGCAGGGCATGTTGATCTATCTCAGAACTTAGAACAGGGAGGACAGTAATTCATTCGATTTGCTTTGCCTGTAATTGTATCATGATGATCATAATGTGTTACCATACACTAAATTCTGTCATCTACATTAATGTTTGCCAATTGGAATTTAACACAAACCAAATTAGGTCTTGTATGCATTTTACTAATGGAATACTTTGTTTTGGCACACTGCATCAAACATTAATGTTTGTACTGGATACATTTGCCATGTCAATAATGTGAAAAACTTCATTCATATCATAATATTGACTCTAAACACAATATATGTATAAATTCCCATGCAAACTAGTTTTCAATCAAATCAAAATTGTACCTAGTCTTGTATAAAACCACTATTTTTGTATCTTTTGAGATACAAAATAATTAATTTTAGAATCATCATGTTGGTTTAGTCAGCACAGTCCTCATCACAGTCTCTTGTCACTGAAAAATCATTGTCTAATAGCGGAACATGAATAAAAGACAACATGACAACTCGATAAAAGCGGGTGGAGGAGGTGAGGGTGGATTGCCTGGAGGGTGAGACGTAGGTACATTAAGCTCAGAAATTGGTCAATAATAATTTCCTCTTACTATTGAAAGGCAGCTGAGTGGAATGTGGTTTTGAGTGTTTGTGTGTGTGCGTGCTCTAATACGCTGAGCAGTATGGGGGTTAAACTGTGTGTCTCTGGGGAACATGTTATTGACTGTTGACCAGCCCAAATTAATTTTCAACAAGCCTCTTCAGGGGAAGAATGGAGATGGATTATTGTTGCAAAGAGACGGCCTCATGTGCTTTACTCCAAGGTCCACTTAGTGGATGACTGGCCTCTTAATATGCCTCCACCCTAGCTGAACTATGGTATATTGCCTCCATCAATTGTTGTGTGTTAGTTTTTTTCTTATGAGCTACGCACAGCTACAGTATGTTGACAGAGAGTAGCTTTTGTTACCTCCTTTCCTCCCAAAGTCTCTTCCCAATGATGCTGAGTGCAGTCATTATTTCCAAAGTCTCGTCCTCATATGGATTTAAATGTGCCTGTGTAGTTGATGTGCCTCGGCTGAGGAAGTCAAGCAGCTGAGTTAAACAAGAGGCCTCATTGTTAATTTGAGCATCCTGGCTTATTAGTTTGGTTTTGATCTATCGGAGGCGGCTGGGTGTCATCCCATGGCTTGTTTTCCCTCTCCCACTTTGAATGGTACAAGTGACAAAAGGCCTCCCACACACAGTAGCTGGCGCAGTGTGATCACTACACGCTGAGACACAGGGAGGTGTCAGCACTAATCTCCTTTAAAATGGCTCTCTTGTCTTACATCCGATGCTCACAGCATATCCTCAACACTGTAATTGTGTCTACTCGATGAGACTTGCCGTCCCACTTTTACACCACTTTTGTTTCATACAGTGAGCGCGCGCCACTGAAGTTGTGATGCATTGCACTTGACTGAGGAGTTGAAAATCAGTGAAATGTTTTTACCTGCTATTCTCAGCCACATCAGTGTGTCTTGTGCTTTCTAATCTCCCATCACTAAAAGAGGTAATAAGAAGTAATATGCAGTACAAAAACACAATCTGCTCCTATTGTCAGCCTTGGGATGAAACCAACTTGTTAAGTATATACTCAGACAAAGTGATTGAGACTGTCGAATTTCACAGGGGGCTTAGGAATACTCAGACGACTGCTTCCTCTCTGGGGTTTATATTCAGTACATTGTAGGGAAATTGGAGCAGGATTTGAGGTTTTATTTTAGGGGCTACTCAAGTTTTTCTTTGGCAACTAAAAAGTGAGAGACTGCTGCCACTTTTAATTGATTACAGTGATGTTTTAAAACATGGTCTGTACCCAGCGCATTACTGCATCACTCTTCTTGTATCACTGTCACACAGCATGTTATCTGCTGTGGTTTCTTTCTTTTCTCCAATTCAATGGCAAGTGGTTGTGAGCTGATCACCGATATTCACAACTTGAAGGACAGACGACTCCTATTAACTGCACATTGTTAAATTGTTCTTCTCGGCCCGAAGATGTTCTGTCTCAGTGTAGCTACTGAAAATCTGGTGTATTTGTCTTTTAAATGTTGCTGCATGTTCCCTTTCACTAATAACAGTAGATCGTTCATGCAGCTGAGTACACAAAGTGGATCTTCGTGTGTCAACTTCCTGCATTGACAGTGGTGTGCTATTACACAGGACAGGTCAGGGTCAGCTTAACAGCATCACCTCTCATGCAGGGGGAAAAAAAGAGATGACACAAGCCCATTCCATTAATTCAAGATTAACAGAGGACAGAGATGCAGCCGTTTGGAAAAGACGTTTGTTTCTCTGGAATTTTCTGCTCCCTAATCCCTGAGCAGCGAGCTCGGTTGCTGTGTTTCTGCAGTCTTCTGTAAATATGAGAAAAGGCCCACAGCTGAGGTAGTTTTCCCAAGGTCACAGCCCGTGATGATGAGGAGCAGAGCTGACTTGATGCATCTGGACTTCATTATAGGAGGCTGGAACATGCTTCGCTATCATTCCTGCTATCTGCTGAGGGAGATGGAAGACAGCCGCAGAATCCAACTTAGCAGGGGTTGTCTTCCATCTTTCCTCATGTTTGGGGGGTTCGCCTTCCATCTTCCTCTCATTTCCCCTTTTGTTATTCGAATAACTTCATCTTTATCTCTACGTCTGCGTCTGAAGTGCTGTGTGTTTATGCAAAATCCATGTTTGGCGTACTTGTCGAGACTGAAGTGAAGATTGAAGTGCTCGTCAGTTGCCTGCCTCACTTCGATGATCCCCCCCCCACCACCCTCTCTTTCCCCCTCGCTTTCACTTTGCTGAGAAAGTTTCTTCTTCCTCTCCCATGCCTCGTTGATGCCCCGGAAAAGTCAGAGCTAAGTCAGAGCTCTCCCTGTCTCGCCCCCAGGACAGAGAGCACCTAGCCACATGCCTTGTAGGCTCGCCAGGAGCTCAGCGCCTCTGAACTGACTGATTGCCACTCAGGAAAAAAAAAAGGAAAAAAAAAGACTCCCACACTGTTGCCATTCTGCCATTTGCAGCCGTGTGAGAAAACATGGAGCACATCAAAGGAGCATATTCACTTACCCCCTCTTCACACCCTCATCAAGCCATACACGCCATTTCCCCCCATCCCCCCATTCACTCCTCCTCCTGCCTTCCTACCCAGCTTGCCTCTCTCTTTTTTTCCAATTGTAAATTTTGCAGATGAAATGAAACAGACTAATTTTCATTGGTGTGTCAGAAGCGGTGCACTGGACTGTGTGGCTAAGAGGAAAAATCAATGCAGCCCTAAGTGGGAGATCAAACTCAATATGTAGGTTTGGATTGAGCTATAGTGTTTTCATTACACCAAATAAATCTGTCTCTCTCTGTGAAAAGTCCATGTGGACACAAGACTGTGGAGGATGTATTTATTTGCATTAGCTTGTGTATGGAATGAAATGTCCTCTCTCAGAGTAAGCAATTTTTTTTATTTTATTCTGAGCTGCCTTAGTTTCCTTGGTCACCTTGCCTGAAAGGTGAAGGCTTTAGGTTATTGTATTGCTATATAACACTGACAATAAGCTCTGCTTGGTGTGTTCTGATATACAATACATAATGCCAGTTATGACAACAAACCTCCTCAACCTTGATCATTTGCTGTGCCCACACTCATAAAGTGACAGCCTGCTCAGACCTTCCCTTTAAAATGTAGTGATTAAAATTAATGCGCAGATGTGTAATGCTGTCAATGTGCTACTTCATCCCTGTCCTTGTCACATTGTATTCATGTTAGCTGTAATGTGCTAAAACAGAAAAAAGCAGCTTTTTCCATGCAAATGACACAAGTAACCACATTTCTGTCTTCATTTGAAATGTCATTGCTGGACCTTGTACCATATCAAACAACAACAGGGGATCCATTATTGATATCTGGCAGCTAAAGTTGCATCACCTTGAGAGTTCCGAAGGTGAAAAGCAACATAGCACAACTGGGTGTTTTTTATTTCTTTATTTATTTCTGTTTCCCTCTAGTGAGATGTCACTTC
The DNA here is from genome assembly GCA_033238685.1 of Lates japonicus. Classification (NCBI taxonomy): domain Eukaryota; kingdom Metazoa; phylum Chordata; class Actinopteri; family Centropomidae; genus Lates; species Lates japonicus. Next base: position 2,582,635 of record BRZM01000056.1, on the reverse strand, counting down.
AAAAACAACCCGACCAAGGAATGTTATTATGCTGAGAGAATGTCAGCCAGTTACAATAGGCGGCTTAATGAGGTAGTGTGGCAAACTTTCAGGCAGGCCATAATATGAATTATTTGTCATTGGCTCTCTCTCTCTGTGTGTGTATGTGTGTGTCTTTGGAAAGGGCCCAGTGTAAAGCAGGATGAAGGCAGGCCTTGATGGAGAGATGTGGCACTAGCCTGGGGGCTCGCTCCACTGTGAGGGTAGTTAGCTCGCTGCACACCGCCATCATTAGGGACTAGGGCACTTGTGCTGGGAAGGTGACACACAAGCCTACATTCAGACAGCAGCACATACACATAACACCTGTATATATGCTGCACCTCCTCTCTACAGCTCTCTCTCTGTCTTTCTTGGCCTCACACTTGGTCTCAAGGTGTTTTGGCTTCACAGTCACTGAGACCAGAGTCCCCATATGAAGCACTATCAGGTTGAAATTCAGAGTTTATGGATTTTAAAACACATTTTTAGGCTCACACATTTTCCAGACTGATATCAGTTGTGCTGAGCTGGCAATATTGGTTGTGTTAAGAAGTCGCCTAAACCTGCATTTTTGACAGATTGGGGTGAAACAAGCTGTAAGCACAACACTGCCATTATCACCTTATAAAGTTGTAAATGCTAAAAGGCTCTGCAGAGCTGGGGACAACTGTAAATTTGGTGATAATTCTCTGTCGGGCTCTCAAGAGTGACCCTTTCCACATACAAATAGTCGTGTGATCTGTTGTTAATAGAAAAACACAAATTACAGCAGTAAATCATTGATTAACACTTAAACAAGAGACCTTGGTCTCATTTTCATTTTCATTCCATTAATTCAGTCTGTGGAAATTTTCCAAAGATTAAGTTGATATCTCCAAACCCAAATTTACAATGATATAAAACAGAGTAAAGCGATGAACTCTCACATCTGAGAAGCTGCAATCTGCAAATATTTTACATTTTTGCTTGACAGTAAACTCAAATAGTCAACAGATTGTCACAGTTGTCAATCAATTTTCTGTCAATCAAATAATAAGCTTAACAACTAGTCATTTCAACACTCGTCCCATTAATCTCCCATGTAGCACACTTTTCACTTCACCAGTAATGGCGGCTACTGATTGGTTGTCACAAGTGACTGTCCTGTTGGCTTGTGTAGTATAATATAAGGATCAAAATAGATACTGAAATGTTTCCTCTTTCAGTCCTGTGTTGTTGTCCAACTGTTGCCTCTGCATGACCTTTTGTCTTTCATACATCAGGCACTGTGGCATTCATTTTAAAGAAGCCGTGCTTTATAAGAGAGACTTGAGCTGGTCTGAATTGCTTAAATTTTTCTCTGATGGAACATCCCTCCACTCCCTGTTGCTCATTCCTCCCCTCTGTGTACTTGATCGCTGCTTTCATTATCCCTCTTATCAGAATCCATTGTAGTGCAATACACACAATATGGTCTTAATGGATCCAAAATCTTTCTGATTAAAGATGGCCTTGTTACTGGCATACTGTGGGATAGTCCTTTAGGGAAAGCATTGTGCACCAAATTGTACCACAATTTCCCTTGTGTGGTAGCCTCTATTTATTTCTTAGATAAAAGAGACTCTTTCATATTGTAGGAAAGAGAAAATCTCTCAAAATGCCCACCTTTTATGTGCAGTATTTTGTTCTTCAAGGTTAGAGGACAATTGTTACTGAATAAAGAGTGGGATGATTCTTTCAAAATTAGTTTTGGTTAAGAAGAGGATATTTAGTTTACAAGTTACTCAGTGTTATATATTAAAATTTATGAAAACAGGTATAGACAAGGGGTTACAAGCCTCAACAGCTAATGACATATGAGGAGAAGTAACCACTAGCACTTCTAAAAGCAAAATACTTTCCTGACCCTTGCCATTCAGGAGTTGTTTACTCTGTTTATCATAAACTGGATTTTCTTTTCAGAGTTGCATGTATTTGGCTGAAGCTGTCTGCAACTCAGCTATTTGTGTTTCCAAAGCACAAAGCATAGAGCAACATATGGCAAATATATAGTAACAGATAATCCTAAATGTAATTTCCCAAACATGGAGTAAAAGATGTGGAAAAAGGATGCATCCGATACCAAAATCAAACATTCTATTTGATTAGCAAAATTCATTTAAATGAAAATCTCATGCTTATTGAGCTCTGCCAATCTTTAAAATGTTTTTGTGTTTATTTTAGCAAATTTTCTCTGGACTGATGAGAGCCAAAGATGATGGCATACCCATGAACATCTTTATCGAAATTCTGCAGCGCCACAGCCCCCGTTTGACTTAATGTAGAATTTGGCCAGATGCTGCTCTTTGTGTCTGTCAGATGTTTGCTGTGATTCTGATCATGTTCTCTTTTTCCAAAACGCACTTTTTAAAAAGATTTCCAAAAGGCCATTTACCTGCACTGTAACACACTAAATTAACTTTTTTGAGAGTACAACACAACAGCGTTTCAAAGACTAAGACTTTGCAGTACTATGTATTTTTTTTTAAACATCACCTTCTTTGTTGCCCTCTTAATTCCCGCCCTCTGCTGAGTGCAAACTTGTAGTAAGTATTGATGTGACCTCAGAGTCCTTTACCGCTATTTTTTTTCCCCCCTACAATCCTGAAAAAAAAAAAAAAAAAAAAATCAATTGACTCCAGTTCATCCTTAGACACATGACTTAAGTCTCGGTCCATGAGATACGGTCAAGAACAGCACAAACAGGGCACTGGCTCGGTATTCCAGTTCCCAAACAATTCACTCAAGTGCTTTTTGAACGTATGAATTTTGAAAAGCAGCAGCTCCAAACTAAAGAGCACCTTCAAAAAATACATCAACCTCCATCCTCTCCCCTTTTAACTTCACATTAAGCCTAATTGAGGTGAAGAGAGGAACATCCTTATGGACTAAATAAATCTGTTAATATGAAGCTGTGTGAAAATGTATGGCATTTTCATCTTCAGCAAAGGAGACTGAGGATGTTTGTGCTATGCTGTGGCCATTTCTTCAACCTTTCAATTTTATCCCACCATTATGATAAGGGTCAGAGGTATACATCTTTTTTTAATAACATCCGAAACAATGTTTTTGTGTTTTGTTTGTTGCAACCTAGGGGACATATTTAATGTTTTGCAATGTTTTCTGATTTGTATGCTTGCCTGCAGCAATGGCCTTCAACATTGTTCCTCCATGCCACAATCACATCAAAAAACGCCATTTCTTTACTCAGGTAAACAAAGGCTTTTCTCCTTCTTGAAATGTAATAGAACCGTCACGGACACTTCCATGTTATACGATGCCCATCTAACGGTTTATAGTTCAAGGATATAGCCCACACAAATGCATTAAGTGTGCATATTGTACTCATTCAAAGGGAACAAAGGAGAGTCCCGCATTTGCTTGATCACAACTGAACCCATCTCCTTGGTTTCAGTTGTTCTTTGCTTAACATTCATTGGAGGACGGTCTGTGCATTATAGCCATGTTAAAGAACAACATGCACGCTGTATTTCAGCTACACCTTAATACTTTTTCGTTGCTTGCTTGGCTACTTTGTAGATTTGAGCAAACTTCAAATAAATAAGAAATCAATGCTGCTCTCCTCTGTGTGCAGAGTGAATCCATACAATGTTGCACTCACTTGCGAGCATGTACGCAGTGTTTTCTTGCAAAGCTGTTGTTGATCCATTGAGAATGTCACGTAAGTGGAGACCGACCCAAACAACACGGCCTGCTTTGACTGCAACGTAACGCCTGTGTGCTGTTTCTAATACAGAAAATTTGTACACAAAATTCCTGACATAACTACTGATAGAGCACCGCTGGAGGAGCTGATAATATTTTACAGATGAAACGGTGAGAAACTACTTCTCTAACCCGACCCAAAATTAAATCACGGCTGTGATAAGACATCCGACAACAGTTTTGAAGTGCTCAGTGTGTTGAGGGCCACCTTATGTTAATGTCAGAATCTTTGAATTCTTGAGCACACAGGCAAACACAGTAGACATAGTAAAGTACAAGCCCCTTTTTGTCAGCAAGAATCAGCCTTGTTTAAATAATTTCAGCAAGTAACTGATTCTCTACCAGCTTCAGACGTGCAGCCCTCGCTCATCCTGAACTCTGACCTACACGTCAGACACAACGGAGGCAAGGGAATGGAAAGTTTCTCTATGGGGATTAGCAAAGTTCATCTTATTATTAATTTAGTGCAAGAGGTCCACTTGCATGAGACACAGGTATGGCTCATTGTGGTCAGGCAATGTGGGCAAAAGGGGATTTGTGTTTTTAGGTGTTAGGGACCACAGCAGCAAGCACTTTTTTCCTCAGTACTTCTCAGTACTTCTCATATTTTCCTCTAGTTTCCAACACGGTTCTTCAGCTGAATAAATATATATATATATATATGTGTGTGTGTGTGTGTGTGTGTGTGTGTACTTAATCCCTTACATTAGAGTTAATCCAAACCTGAAAAGCTACCAAACTAACCATGACTCTGCTGTCTGTGTGTGCATAGTCTTGTGCTGATATGAGTTTTCCTCTGTTTAGCAACAATTGTTGTTTTTTTCTCAGATGAAATCCAAACTGAGCAGAGAATTTAATCATGAGTGATTGCTCATGATTAAATTGCTTCTGAGATGCATTTTGATAGCTGGTGTGAAGTAGGGCTTGTCTGTCTGATCAGAGCTAGACACATTCTAGTCAGTGTTATTATCTGGATACTCTGTTTTCTTAATTCAACACAAAATATTTAACTATTAAGTATGAAATATTTGCCTCTTATTGTTTCTGTTTACAGTTATGGATGCAAACATGATGCAAAAGCCAGGTGAGAGTATGAGAAGCTGATGGGTCTGGAGCATGAGTTCTTCTCCTGTATGGAAAGTAGTCTCTGGCTGTAATGGAACAGAGGTTTGTGGGATAAATGTATATTATGGTTCATCATAAACATAATACAAAGACACGTGTAAAGCGAAAAAAAAAAAAAAAAACTGTGGAAAGATGTTGGCATGGTTGACCACATAAAGCAACATTATATCTCCTTATATATATCCCTGTTTCTCTCTCTCTATCTGTCTTTGCACACACACACACACACACACACACACACACACACACACACACATACACACATACATACATATATATATATATATATGAACCATAATATACCTTTATGTCACAGTCACAAGTGACAATCCCATCAGGTTAGGCTCCTATGTATGGCCACTTGGGATGCAGCCAGAGGAAGCCCTCGAGCTCCAGACCAATCAGCTTCTCATACTCTCTTCTGGCTTGTGCTTCATGTTTGCATCCATAACTGTAAACAGTACACAAAAGAAAAAGAAAAAACAGTAATTTAATATTTAGTGTTGAATTTGTAAAGTGAAGTAGGTCTGTATTGTTTATTACAGTTCAGTGGTTTAAATATTGACTTTTATCCTAACCCCATGTCTAACACTTAGCTTATAAACCTATACCTGATGTTGACCCTTGTGCTAGTTTTACCAAAAACCTCAATCTCTCTCTTAATCAGGCTCTTGGATGGTTGCAGAGAGTTAGTCTTAAGGATTTGTTTAAACTTAAAGACAGTGATGGGTCCAGGTCTTTGTTGATACCAAATCCTAGGTGCACCCTGGCTTTGAGTTGCTTTCTCTGCAGCCTGGACTTGACTGGAGGTTAATACTTCAACAAGCTTTACGCTTTAACAATGTTTTGTATTTTAAACTGGTGGTTTCCAACCTTTTTGGCTTCTAACGTCTCACAAAAAGCAGAGCGTAGTCAGAGTCACAGTTCAGATGACTTAAAACAAGGTGCAATGTATAAGGCAGCAATCATAGTGGTATATCAAAATCACAGTATCCCAAAATAACACCATGATGAAGGGCAGAATGGGCAAAAAAATGAATATACCTGCTCTTTCCCTCTCAGCTCCATCAGCTTCTCTCTTTCTTTTTCTCTCAGTCTCCTATTCCCTTCCCAAAACTAAGCCTTGATTAACTTAGTCTTTTCAGTTTCCTTTGTGTCAGTGAAGAAGGAAGAAGGTAAACACAGGGCTAATTGATAGTTTTATTTTCATTGCAAGATTATGCTAACACAAACTCAACTGAAAGAGAAACATTTCAACTTCCGTTTTATCAGACTGGATGGGTGGAATCAATGTTAGCTTGTTAGCTAGTGAACTAATTGATACAAACTCAAATGGCAAAGAAAAAACAATAACTTTACATTACAGCGTAGCCAAAGGATACAGTACGCTACATAAACATACTGCCTCGATGGGTTTCATTGCTTTTAACAAAGTGTTTTCGGTCAGTTTGTTGCTTTTTCCTCCTTATTGAAAACAACTTTTGGAACTCGATAAAAACTTCTCATAATGTCTTGGTTTGATCAAGTTTAAAAACGTAAACAAAGCTTCCGGGTCTCCCGTTGCATTTTGCTGACGTAATACGCAAACTATTGACTTGGATTTTAGCCAATCACAAGCAGCAAGTGTTGTCCCACCCTTTCTGTAATCCGAAATGATGATTTTTTTTGTGAAACCCTACATGACCGTTAACTCATAACTGTATATAATTATCTAACTAACTACATTATATTTAAGCAATGTTATCTTTCTGGAACTCAACTAGAACTAAGTGGAGATGTGTTTGTCAGCCAAGTCTCAGATTGTATGTCAGGGATCAATTCTTACTTTCTGGTGGTGCTTAGATAAAATTACAATGTGTTACTGTTTGCATTTCCTGAAACCTCAAACAGTATTTGCAGTTTTTAATTACAATTACATGGCTCTCAAAAGGCAACTTAAGACATGATCATAGACAACTGCTTTATTAAATTTGATTTCAAGCTGTTTAAATGATATCTTTGATGATTGAGGAGAACTGATGCTGAATAAGAGCTACTTGCTGAGATAAACATTTTCTTAGGTCGCTGCACCTGCTGGTGAATTTTCAGAATAAAAGGAAGACACAGATGTGCACATACTAAGTTGCTTTTATTAATACAGAACTGCATGCTACAGAGACTGTACAGCATAAACATTTATTCATTACAAAAAAACATGGTTTTGGAACCATTTAAAATAACAGGAAAAAACAAACAAACAAAAAGATAAGAGCATAAAATAGAACAGGAACATCACAGCCGTTAAGGAAACATTCAAACTATTTATCATTAGCATCTTAATAAACCAGAGAAGAAATCGACAGATTACAGTCGCGTCATGTCAACTACAATGGCACCGAGTGGATGATTCTCTTGTAGCTTTTTTTACAGCCTCTTGCAACATCAACATGCCTATTTTTTCTATCTACCTATATGTAGTAGTGTACTTAAAAGTGGCAGTTTGTGTATTTTTTTGTATTTAATAGTTTTTTTATGAACCTCCTAATATACATAATTTGGCCCTTGTGGGTTTATACAGTATGATGTCCGTCTTTTTATTAAGTTTAAATTTTAATATTTGACAATTTGCTACCAAACACATTTGTTATAGCAACATTTATACTACATACATAGCAATCTATGTAACGTCACAGCAAAGAATGGTATCGAAATTAAAAAAAACAAACAACAACAAAACAAAACAAAACAAAAGATCCCTACAGCATGGTTAGAGGGGCAGAGAAAATTATCACAAAATTTGGCACGGAAAATCTGTACACGAATCTACAGTCTGAGAGATGTGACTGTGCAATAAAAAAGAAGGGCTTTAGACACTTTTCCAACTACTGAAGACACGGTACCCACTGTCTCTTGTTTCAAGTTTTCTTTTCTTCTTTTTGTAAAATGGCTTATAGACGCATTTCTTGAAATGAAGTTGTGCATACTTCTGTTCATGAGATCTACACAGTACACTGAGTGGAATCCAGGTTTTCAGTGAGGAAAGAAATCAATAACAAAAAGATTTGCCTTTTAAAACCTCCTTGTAAAAATGGATCATTCATATATAAGTCGCTTACCTTAAGAAAAAATATTTGTACAATGTATTAAGAAAAAAAAAAGTCAAAAAGAGACACGTACAAGATACAACAAGCAATCTCTAAAGCAATAAATACTACTGGTCCTAGCGTTGTGACATTTTGAATTTAATAACCCTCAACCCTCCCACCCCGACCTCCCCTCAAGCCCACCCAACTTGCCTGACTCCACCCCAAAGGTAAACAACAAAGAAAAAAAGACAACGCAGTGGAAGAATGCATATTTAACACAGTAATCCCCCCCCTCCCCATTATTCTGTACATTTAAACAAGAACAAGTAACATCACAATTAAAGTTGTTCCTCAGAGAGGTGTCACCGCTAGCCTCATGCCCTCCTAGAGTTTGAACAGATGTCAAATGATTGGTTCGCAAGCTCGTATTTAATACAAATAAAGAAGGAGAACCAACTCTTTCAAGAAAAGGGCTCATTGAATAATCTAGCCTACCTTTTTATATCCGTCTTTTAAACATTTTGAAGTTGAACTAGATAATTTTTTCTGTTTGCACTGTTTAACACTACAAAAAAGACAAAACAAAATTCATAAAAATTTTGGCAGATTCACAAAGCTATACTACAGCTCATTGTATCATTTCTTTATAATAATTAGATTTTTTGATAATGATGGGTCAAATATTGACCAATGAACCTTAATAAAACAAAAACTAAAATTTCAAAGCCGTATGGCACAGAAACATAAAGAGGAAAGAACTGACGGCAAGTGAAATATAGCAGAGAGAGGGCCTAGAAAGGTGTGTGAGTGTGTGTGTGTGTGTGTGTGTGTGTATGCAGAGCTAGAAAAGAGGAGAAGAAGAATAGGGTAGACTATTCTATAGACTTGGTCACTAGCGACAGAGGCTGAGGGGCCGTGGAGGGGAGGAGCGAGTGGGAATGACACAGCGATGCTGAGGGCCGGGCCATTGAGGACGCCACAGAGGAGCCCGGCTGCCGCGAGGACGAGACGTCACCGTGCTCCAGGGCTCCGTTGTGGGAGGAGGCGCCGGGCGTTTTGCTAGCTGCAGCAGAGTTTTCCAGCTGAACCAAAGATGGCGGTGGAGGCCCAGCCAGGAGGTGCGGGTGGTGGAGTGGCTGGTGGGCCGGTTTCATAGTCAGTGAAAGAGGTTGCATTTGTTCAGTCTGAGGTTTGGACTCTTTTGAGGAGGGGGAGGGAACCACTGAGGAGGGGGAGGATGGGGGGGAGTCTAGTAAGCTTCCGTCCGTAGAGGGAGGACTGGCACAGCTGCCTTCACCTTGGATGTAGCGAATGCACTTTTTTTTTCTCCTGAGGGACAAGGCGAGAAAAAGAAAACGTCTTTTAACGATACATCTTCGACCTACATCGCCTCTTAGCACTGTTGCTAACTTAAATGCACCCTTGCCCTTTAAATTAAGGACTACCATTACTTGATACTGATTTTACAGAACAGATCAGGTGCATTTCAGTAGCTTTATAAACCATGTGCTAAGAAGAAAGGTGGTAGAAATGACAGTTTCCAAAGACTAAACCATCAGACAGGACAGACATGAAGGAAAGATCACAGGTGAAGCACCTGGGCAGGAAGCAGCAGGGGAATGAAAAGCGCACACACAGAGATGATGAAGATGATGATGATGATGATGAGAGGACAAAATGAAGCAGATTAGATGTAGTAGTGGATGCTCTCTGGATGTAAACCCAGCCTTTCTTACAGGCAAGAGCTACAGCTGGGGATCAGCCTGTTCTCTCCAGCAGCAACACGAGGTTACTGGACCTGTCTCACTCCTCTACTTCTATCTGGCTTCTACTCTCTCTTCTCCTGAGGGGACAGAGTTTGGATACAAGGCGAAAAAGTCAACAAGATCCACACTACCCCGGCATCTGCCCCACAGACACAAGTGTGTGTGTGTGTGTGTGTGAGGGGTCAAGGCATCATGTTTGCATTCCTGCCTGGGGTCGGGACCCTCCCCCTTCCTGCTGAGTCCCGGGGCCAGGCCCGTTGCGCTCTGTGGAACCCAACGAATGAGCACGGGAGGGGAGGGAAAAGGCGAGGGAAGGTGTTGGGGGGAGCTAGGAGTGTAGGGGATTGCTGCATTTATCTGTGGTGACTCTTCTGCGAGGGCTGTGTTCAGATTTGGTTAAGGGGGAATCTCTGCCCACCTCATCTTTACCCTGACCCTGGCAGTGACCCCTCTCTCAGCTCTCCATTCTATCACAAGGATGCCCGAAGGCCACAGAGTATTAGTATATAAGACTCCCAGGGACAGGGAGTAGATAAAAAGAAGGCTATGGTACTTATAAAAAAAGAAAGATTTGTGGTTTTTGGAACACGTAAAGCTAATCTACTGTTTAATTAAAATGTCAAAACCTTTTCCTGTAATTCTGAAGGGGAAAAAATTCTACATCAACCAGAGAGTGAGTGCGAGAATGAAAAAGAAGAGGGACAGCAACAGAAACACATAGATGGGCTCACAAAACCTTGATCGCATGCTAGGGTGAAAGACAAGCATGCATTTCCGATAAGCTCAACAGTACAAGCACACAACAGCAGACAGTATAAAGCACTAGAAAAGTGTAGAAAAGAGTGGGGGATAAGGCTTTTAAGTGCATGCTACACTGATACTGTAGCACTGGGTGGTGCGGCGTTATCGACCGGGACGTAAAAAGGTATCATTTTGCCACTACATACATATCTCGCTCTCTGTAACTGTCTGTCAAACTGCAACAAATGAGCTAATATCCATTTTTTTAACAGACGTATCGATTCATAGTATGTGCCTGTGTATGTTATTGATTTCTCCATCTCATGGGAAATTACACCAGATGCATCTTTTAGGAAATGGAGCCCAGAGAGAACTTTTAACCTCTCGGCTCCTAAAACAAAAAGACTGAATGATCGTTCTCTTTCCAGTCTCCTGATCTCATGATCTGCTTTTATTGTTTCAGGAATAATGCAGTCATTTTGATAATGTGCGCTTCAGCTGGAAGGGAAATAAGTGAGCCAAGTGGGAACACCAACAATGGCGGACTGCATGGAGCTGGGTGAGTGTGGTGTCCTTATTTCAAAGACTATTTTATTACAGTAGAAGTATGGGCAATGTGTTAAATTCATGTGGGACATTTGAGATTGCGACAATCATTTGAAATAGGTTCCTAAACTACTGAGAATAACCTCTTAAAGTGATAGAAATTCTCTCTAAACTTTGATTTCCAGCCTGTCCATATAAAAGACTAAAACAAATATGTGTAGCAGCAGTAACAAACAATGTGTTGCAATGGTTGGATACTGAAGAGTTGTGTCAGGAAAGAGTGGGGTGGGGTGGGGTGTGGTGCAAGCCAGACACAGAGAAGGGTATTTACTTAGCAGAAACAAATACCTACCATGAAAATATTCCCAATTCAAAGACTGCTTGTGTCAGAACAGAAAGACAACAGGTAGGGACTAAGTAAGGGTTATTGAAGAGGAGTTTGGAGGAAGAAGAGGTGGAGAGGGAGGAGGAAGAGGGCACAGAAAAGAGTGTCACTGAGCAGGCCCTCAAGAGAAAGCAGGGCTAAATTTGTAAGCATAACATTGTTATTCAAAGGGCGCCAATTAGAACATACATGACAGTTAAGATGGGAGGGAATTATCCACTGCCAGGAGAGAAAATGGATTTCAACCGCAACAAGTCAGATTATAAGAAATGTTATTCCAAATTACATTAGGAAATCTTGCAGCAAGGTATTTTGTTGAGATGAAATATTCAGTAATCCTATTTAGAAATCCATTTTCTGCCACTGGGCTCGAACAAAGTTCAATGAAGAAAAATTGCTGTGAGGGAATTTATAGCAGGAAGCTCCTGAGTAAGGAAAAGGAGCAGAGGAGTTTGCCATCTGTTACCACACTGATGGAAACTTGTTTTAGAGGGATATCTGAGCAAATAATCAAGGAGAAGAAGCTGCTCATTGTGGATGTCTTCCTCCCATTGGTACTACAGCAGTTATACCTGCATGGTTTGCACCATAAACTCAGCTGGTCAAGCCCGAACAAGGCACGACACTTCTTTGGGGTATTTGCATCTGTTAGCCAAAGAGGTAGACACAAACATACACACAAAGACAAAAAAAAAAAAAAAAAAGAAAAAGAAAGAAAAAAGAAAATGGACACGTCATTGCACAGACAAAAACATATAGCCAGGGCTTAGGTTTAGGCTGGCAACACTGGGATGTCCTCCATATTGACCAAGCCATCAGGCTCCAGAACCTCCAAGCCCCGACCTGCCAGTTTAGGATTTCTGACCAATCTCAGTGAAGCTTATTGTACTGTACATCCTGCAATGAAACCCCTGTAACCCCAGAAATATTTATCAACACATACGCACAGACGCCACTCATACAAACACACTCGCTCTCACTGGCATATGCTGTTAATACCCTTCTTCCCAAACAGGAGGTAAAAAATCAAATAGTGGGACCCTACAGATAGACCGGCAGGGCGTGGCTGGAGGGAGCTGAGAGGTCACGATAGCCTGGCGGGACAGACAGAGTGAGGGGAGTGAAGAGAAGAGGAAGAAGAAAAAAAAAAAGGCAGCAGCATAGAGCAGGAGGAGGAAGTCCCAGCGTAGAGTTACCCAGCCTTCACCTGGCCCCGGCCAGTGCAAGCACACACCATACACACCTGCACGGGCCACACCAGTTATTCTGTTGATCGAGCCCAAAGCGCGCTCGACACTTCTTAGGAGCGCTCAGGTCTGATGCCGCAACAGGGAAGGGAAGCCAGCAGAGAGGAGGAATAGAACCAAACCACCCCCCCACCCCCCCAAAAAAACAAATAAGGAAATCAAAAGGAGAGAAATAAGGAGAAAAAACAGATAACAGTGAATCTATGAAGCTTGGCAGTGGCTCATTTTGCAAGAAACCCCCCCCAAAACCCCTTTAAAGCCATTCTCAAGTGTGCCTTTCAAGACAGGACTGAACACAATTAGTGTGTTTCAGATATTAGTCGAGTCAAAATGCATGCAAATGATCAAATTATGATATTAATATGGAAACAATCGCTTTCAGTTGCGTAATCTAAATTCTGACTGGAGTTAAAGCTGGAGGATAGACAGTGCTTATTTGGTCGAGTGGATATAAATGGAGCAAATGCAGATAGATTTAATTTAGTGCTAGATGTTATCAGTGCACTAGGGTTTCCAAAAGACAAAGTCAAGGTGGTAGAACTAAGCAGCAGTAGCAGATTGCTAAAACAGCACGGTTGTGAGTTAGCCAGGGGAAGGATTAAAAAGGCTGGAACCTGAAGAGGGAATCTACTCCTTAGACCTGGCATCAAACAGTTGACTTCCATCAGTACTGGTCTGTTGCAGAAAAGCTGCCAGTCACTTTCTAGCTCTACCCAGTAATCGTGTCATTATCAGAAGTAGAGCAATGTGACTGTGGTGGTGAGAGTGTTTGAGCCCAGGCCTTGTCTGAGTAGAGGCAGATTTAGAGGGGGTGTAGGCCAAACTCATGCTGGCCTATAGGAAAGGCACAAGCGCAGCTACTGAAGCATATAGATTAAGGAGGTTTACCCTGACATCATCCTTCAGGTCATACTCCACAATAATTATCTACCTTTATATCATCATTTTCTCAAGCATACTGCATAGTGACTATAAAATACGGAAAATGCTCCAAACTAAGTAGCAACATGAGTAAATGGAGGTAAATTAAATGAAATAATCTAGATTGAAGTAAAATAAATAGCAACATTTTAAGAAAAGAAAGCAGCAAACAAAGCAAAAAGAGCATATTTCAAAATGTAGAATTTAAGTTTATACCTGCCTAATATTGCACATTCATGGATAAATATGATAAATATACAGTAATTTAAAAGGAAGAAAAAAAACAAAAACAAGTTAGTAATTTAATACTCAAAATGACATTAGCACCTGTAATCGGAGGGAGTGAAAGGCAAGGGTTTGGAAAATATTCTCTGTGTTCTGAAAAAAAAGAACAGATAGAGAGGCCTTCAAGAAGAAATCCGTCACCAAACGAGCGCAAAATACATAATGACAAGTTGGCATTAGCTCCTCACAATACGATCAGAAGAATGTGAATCATAGGAATAAAAATGGATAAATCATAGAATTAGCAAACCTCCTTAATTTTAAGATGTAAGTGATTTTTTTTTCTCTCATGTTGGTATAAAAGCATGCATGAAAGCAAGCGAGGGGCAGCCCAACACGCACCCACACACATGCACAGTCACGCACACACACACACACAAGGTACAGTAGTGCAGTCTATCTGCAGGGCACAGGCATTATAAAACAGGGCCGCGTACACAACACTGGCAAAGTTAATGGCTCTCACAATGCTTCAACTTCACATTCTCAAAACACATATCACAATACCAAGAACGCTAAGGGGCAAAGTGGGGAGGGGAGGGGGAGGTATCAAGGGGGGAGGTGAGGAGGAGTGTGGGGGGTCATGCATATTCAGTTGTTATTAGCTAGGGAGAATGGGAAAAGGGGGTATTACAAGCAACTCTACTATTTAAATATTGCATTGGGTAGCATAACTATACCAAAAAAAAAAAAAGAAAAAAAAAAAAGCCAGGCACAATAACACAAACACACACACACACACACACACACTCACACACAAAACAAAAACATAACACAAAAAAACTAGCTTGACTTTTATCTTGCAAGATGTCACATCTGCCTGACACATGATGGGGCTCTTCTAATATGAGAGATAATTGCAGCTCACTTACCATTGCTCTCTGCTTGCTGCTTTTCCCTTTTTCTCTTCTTCCTTTTCCCCTGTTGGTTAGCCGCCAAAAAAATAGAAAGAAAAAAATAGACACAGACAGGAACCTTAGTTATTATATTGCAGAATGCCCAAAACATGAAACAGAGAATAGGACTTATCTTTGTGTTTACTTATTTATTCATTCATTCTTTCTCTGCCTTTTTTTTCTGTCTCTGCCCTCCGGTTTGTAACAGCCACTGCAGGCCAGACCCGAATTCTCCCTCCTCACTGTCTTTTTTTTTTTTTTTTTTTGTCTTTTTCTGCTCTTTTCTTCTTTTTCTGTAATCTTTTGTCTTATTTTCCTCCTCTATGTGAACATCTAGACATCTTGACGGGCTTCAGGTTTGGAAGACAGATTTCTCTAAGGCTGCTGGTGGAAGACTCCACTGGTCAACTTGATCCCAAAACTGGACAAAAAACTGATGTGTGTCAGAACAAAGTGTCTAGGGTGCAAAACATTCGCCGAGGACTCCTATGAACAACATCTTGTTCAGGCTTTTGTTACAAATATTCCTTCATGTGATAACAAGATGGGCTTAGGTCAAGGCAATTTGTCCAGTCTCAGATATACATATCAAAAGAACATTACAGGAGGGGAAAAAAGGGATCCCTCAGGCTAGGTAAGAAAAAAAAGCAAAAGAAAAGAACTTGTCCTGGTCATGTGACCTAGTGAAAGGGGAAGGAAAAATCAGGCCGTTACGACTTGTAAACTTAAAAACTTACATAGTTGTCTCGTGCTGACCAGCCTGGGTACAGCTGCATGTGGAGCTGTCGTTCTTTCCTGGCCAGCTCGTAGTACTTGGCCTGCTCCTCCCGCGATAGGGCGTGCCACTGTGCAACAAAAAAACAAGACACAGAGAGGTTTTCACCATGAACAGGAAATGTAGGGTTATACAGGATGTGGACTGGACCTATAGCTATAATACTGGGGCATCAGGTCAGCAGAAGCACCCAATTATGGTCTTTAAGTACCACAACTTCTGTTTTCATCCCAGTGTAAATCCACCCATGTTTAGAGTAATATTAGCAGGGAAGTGGGTCCTGAGCTCCATGATTGAGAATCACTGTGATGAACCCTTTAGTTTGACCATTGCAGTGTTAGTGTATATGTAGGACTTACCCTCCGCCCCAGGATCTGGTTGATGGCAGCACTTTCCTTCAGTGTGCATTCAGCCACCACCTTGGCCCGCATTTCCTTCATGTAGAGCATGAAGGCATTCAGAGGCTTCTTTATGTGGACCTGTTTCTTTTTCTCCTCTTCCTTTTTAGCGTCTGTCTGTTTCCTGCGGAAGAACACAAGGTGGGAAAAGTGAGCACTGTTGACCTACGGCTTGTTTTAAGTCATGTCAGGCTAAAAAAAAAAAAAAAAAAAAAAAAACAAAGGAAAAAAGTGATCATAGGGTAAAAAGAAAGTTTACTCACGAGCTGTTGAGAGAGCTGATGTCACTGTGGGAGGATTCCTGCTTGACGTTGGGTGTGACGATGGCTGGGTGTGGGATGCCCGTGGTGTGCAAACTGTGGTGAGGGGGCACCATGTGTGGGGGGAACCTAGAGGACAGAAGACTGTGTAAATCGTCAGAATGGACACGGGTGAAATGAGAAAATGGAACACATTTATACGCAAGACTGTGCTGCTGGGGCTGAATTCCATTCCCATCTTTCAATGACATGTCAAAGTATAAAGTGCTTTTTCTGTTTCTTTCATGGAAATGGAATTGGCCTTTAGCCGCAAGACATAAATGCACATACAAACATCCACATAAAAATGTCCAAGGCTGATTTCTATATTATTACTCACGACCAATTAAGATCAATTTCAATTTCACTCAAAATGAGTGCTAGGTCAAATGTCACACAATTTTAGCACAGAATCAACCCTGGGTAACTATACACATCACACAAAGGCATAACATTAAATTATGGCAAACAATCAGTAAAGCATCTGAAAATATTTATATTGTGTGGCAATGAATAGGTAAGTGCAATTGCACAAGGACAGATCTCTCAAATGCCATTTTTGAACCCCAAAACCTATACACTTGAGCCAAGAGCCTTTTTTAACATTTAATTAATAGCCCGGTGGCCTCATTGAAAGTAATCATCTCTATAAAGAGTGTTCTAACAAGTACAGGCTACAATTCCTGTCATAACTTCAGTGAATGGGTTTGATTAAGGGCTGTATGAACCTTGAACTTGTCCACTCTGTTACGGAGAGCCTGCGTACGTATGGTTTCCAAATAAGTTTCAGAGACAATTTGATGATTTGATGATTTTCTGTCTTTTAACCGTAGATGACAATGGCATTTACATTACTTCAATTCATTGTAATATATGAGGAAACTGCATTTTTGTAATTACATGAAAAGGCCAGGTTTTGGAAGGGTAAAGCTTGGGCCATTATGTCTTATCAAGGAATACTGAAACTAGATTAAAATGTTCTATCAAAGTCCAGTATCACTTCAGGTAGTAGGTCTCCATTTGCTTCCCTCCATTTGTTTCTGCCAATTCAGCACTGTCAGCAGCTCTGACATTTTTATCTTCATCCCTCTACACTCCTATCATCATTTCATCATCTCCAACTGCTCCACATATCGAGGCCAGAAACCCTTATTTATGAAATTGTCTCACTGGCCAGAACAGCCATAAGACCCTGCTGTTCGCTATGTGCCAGTGTATGTATGACACTAATTATTTGTGTGCGATTATTTGAACACGTCTATCTGCATGTGTATGTTTACAGCGCGGCGCCTCGGCTCCACGTGACCACACGCAAATTTAAGAGAAGAGAGGAGGATGAAGGGGAAGAAAAAAAAGGAGGAATAATTCTTTTTTTTTCTTTTCTTTTCTTTTTTTTTTTAAAGCAGCTCATTATCCGGCTGTGTCTGGCTGCATGGCTCCGAGCCAGAATATAATGATGAGGATAAACTTGCCAGGAACAACTAGTTTCTGTTGGAGGCCATCTCAGGGGAGTGCCAGTGCGCTCCCCCCTCAAACTCTTTCCCTCTTTTTCTCCTTTCCCCTCTTCTCCCTTCATCACTGACACATTGGTGTTTGTGCCATGTCATCCGTTGATGGGGAGCTCGGCAGCAGTGGCTGCATATCGCCCATCATTAGGGCTGCCGCATTTTCTTCGCTCACTCCGTTTCCTCTCTCCCTGTTCACCCTCCCTCCTTCTCTCTCAGTGCACTTGTTAAAATTTCCTCTGTTCCAAGATCTATTTTTTTCTCCTCTTCTTCTTCTCCTCTCTACTCCTCCCTCTGTCCCCTCACCACCTCCACGCTCCTTCGCTTCCTCTCTCCCTCCCCCTCCTCCTCCGCCTGCTGCCACTGCGTGGCCCAGGCCAGTTTAAACATGACGCCATCCTCGAAGCGCCCGCATCATCATCATCATCATCCGGGCTCATCAGCAGCAAGCAGCGCCTTGGACCAATTTAACCAACACAGAGCGAGGGAGACGCAGCGGAGACCCCCACCCATCCACCCACCCGCCCCAACCCCGGCTCCTAACACGCCGCCTCAATCTGAAAGGTAAGAATAGCTGGCGTGTGTTGGGGTAGGGGTGAGGGTGGAGGGGAGGTCACTAGCGAGCAAAGCCTCTGTGCGTGTCAGCCAGTGCCATTTAATTGCCAATGCGAAGCACTAGCCCCCGTGCCTGTTTATCGTATAATGATCCAGCCGTGCACCTCCTGCTCCCCAGGAAAAGAGAGGAGCAGGGATGATGGGGGAACATATCAGCAAGCAGGCTTAAGCATAAGTGCAAAGGGGCCTTCACATCCTCCCACCTGTCACACATACATTCACACGCACACACACAATATAAGGGACCTGCACTGGCTCCAACCCTTGGCTAGTTATCAAATAATGCTCCTCATTTGTCTGCTGACTGTCTCTCCTCTCCCATAGCTCTTTTCCTCCTGTTCCTAAAAGAAATGTATTTTAAAATGGACCTAGGCAAGGTGCTCATATTGTGGGACTACGAGGTGTTCAGATCACCCCTCGCATCCAACCCAGTTACGGCACATAATTGATACCAAGCAGCGCCTCCCTGCAAAGACCTGGCTCCCATTATGAGTACAAGGCCAGGATGTTTTTCCTCAGATTTCCTCCAGTCAGCCCGCCTCCCTATAAATTGTTTGAGCCATCACAACAGTCTTGGTCCTTTTCTTTGAACAAAACCAACTAGTTAAAGGGCTACGATGAAAGTCTGCCATTTTGCTGACACAATTAAGATAAACTAGATTTTGTAAATAATAAAAAAAATTTCCTGTCTATTAAGTCTGGAATTTCATGTTTTTTCCCCATTTGTGAGGAGGGAGTTGGATTTTTTTTTTTTGTTTTGAGATGTGTTAACCCTCCCATTCTCGTAGAGCTCCAGAGCCCTCCATCTATTCAGTTATACTAATTCAATTAGGGGCCTCATCAGAGGGCATTGCCCCCATGGCCAGCTTCCTCCCCACACCCCGCCAGTATATTCAATTAGCTGTAATTGGAAATACAGATGATCACAATGTAGAGGCTGTCATTAAGGGACCACATTAGCAGTCACTTGAAGTAGGCTGGCTGGGCACGCTGCCAGATGCCGCTGTCTGGACAGACCGCCTGACCTCCCTTTGCACCTGAGACTTGCTCTGATGGCTGAGGGGGTATTGAACGGCCTTATCCAGACATCTCTCCAGAATAACTTTAAAATAACGTTTGATATGAAATGCAAGGAGGTATAAACAGTTTTAACGTTAAACAAACAGCTGCAAAAAACCTGAACTGAACTTACAAACTCTTTTCCCTTGGTCTCAAGGCTATGCTTTAAAAAAAATGTCATCCCCCTCTTGCGACTCCTCCCTGCCTCTACGTGATCCATCAATGTCACAGAGGTCTAAACACGCCGCCCTCAGGAGCTGCTTTTCCAATCAGGCTGTAATTAAACTAAAGCTTGGCCTCATCCCTAGACTCTAAACCAGCCCCATCCAAAAAGTCCCCCCTGCTGCAAATGCGTGTAGAGGGGGAGAGGCGGGGAGGAGAGAGGAGTAGCGGAGGAGTGGACAAGAGTGGGAGGCTGTTTGCTTTTTGTGTGTTGTTGCTTTTTTGGCTCCTCCAGACCCATTAATATCAGGGGGCTTTCAGCCATCCAAAATTAATTCGTTTTCGCTTCCCAGACAATATAAAGGACATGTGTCCCCTTATGGGAACAATAAGTAGTTTAACACCAACTGACAAACACATAGACATGTATACAAGATGGCAACAACTACACATACCCCCACGGGTGCATTAATGTCCACAGCAGCACTTGAGCTGGACCCTAATGGGCTGGACCAAAGCACTAGCCAAGTGTCAGGCCCTGACTTATATCATCTAGTCCCCTTCAAAGGCGCTTGTTTGAGCGATTGTTCACGGTTGAAACTCGTAGCAAGGACATGCCCCAGCTATTTCAGATCTGCCTGATATGGTGGGGGTAAATGTTCTTCAGGGCCTATTAGGAAAATTATAAATATAATGATTATTTGAGCACTTTAGCCAGCCCCACACTGGAGAATTGGCCTTTTGAACACAGAGATGGGGAGGTGGAGTTTCTCTATGAGAAGCTGCAGCCACTGTCTCTGCATGAGAGTGCGTGCATGTGTGTTGCTTGTGAATTGCCTCACAGCCAAATACAAACCACACAACTGGAATGTGCGGTAAGCCGCAAGAGTGCGTGTGTTATGTGTGTTTCGTGTGTTCAGCTCCTGGGCTCAACTCATCACCTGACATGGATGCTTGACAGTGAGCGAGTTGCAGGGGTGCCTAAAACCCCTCGTTGTATTTGGATAAACAGGTTGACCTTTGCCTGAAGCAAATAAAAGAAGAAAGGCATGGGGTGTAAACAGGCTGATGGAGGGAGGAGAAGGTAAAGCCCCTGTCTCTCTTCTCTCCCCACCGGGGCTCTTTATTCATTTGATCAGGACAAAATCTGGGGATTGCAGAGATGCAGATCAAAGGGAGGAAAACTCTGAACAATTTGAATGCTACAAATCTTGATAGCAAATTAAATAATTAAATTTCAAGAACCCTTCGCCTGTGTCGACAGAGTGGGGCCCTGTTCCTCCCTGTTGGAAATCCAGGGTGTTTTGTTGTGACACTAGAAGATTTGCCGCCGGGTCTCTTTAATGGAGCCATCACGTTAATTGAGGTCTACATCCAAAGACAAACAATAATGAATGTAAATTTATACCCAAAAATAAAGTGCAGCAAATCAGCAGCACCATGGCTGCGCTGGCCTCTCGGTATTTAGATCATGTGTGAGAAAACATTAAATTAACAGAGCTTAATTTGTAGCCTTTGTCATATTAACAAGTGTTGACAAGAGCGCCAGGAGAGCCCCTGTAGAAATTTTGTGGGTAAAATACGGCAATCACTGTTCATTACTCCACCTGACCACAGAGACATGCAGTAAATAGTGGCTTGCCACAAGTAGCAAGTTGAGGCTGGTGAGCCTGAGGAAGCGGGCAGTGACCTGCTGTGGTCCAGGAGCCAGTGTGTTAGGAAAGTTCAGGATCAAGTTTAATTTCAGAGAGAGGCCCACCTGGGGACCAACAGGACAGACAAAGCCTACAATTGACTTGTTCATATAAAGACCAACATCCTGCTGCATACATGCAAGGTAATATCTATTTCTTGTTTAATGTTTTATTCTTTAATGGTCTGGGTTTGATCTACAATTTAATATTAATTCATTTATAATATGTGGTATTGCTAGTCTTTTCACACAACTCATATAGACAACAAAAGCAAAAGAGTAGTAAAAAAGGATTTGGCTTATCAGGAGATTAACCATCCAGTGATGGGGACCGTCACAGTGCCAGGTGACAGTGGGTAATAAGGAGATATCTGGAGGATGGAGGCTCAATTCCTGGGTAAGCATACAAGACATGGTTAGAGGAGGTACGACAGAGATAATGATGACAGAGGAACCGAATTTTGTCAGAGCTGAATTCACTTCGTCAAGAGTTTCGTGATTCGAACGGGGCATCACAGGAGTGCAGATGGGAGGAAGAGGAGGAGGAAGAGGGCTTGTTGCTCACAAAAGGTGCTAAATCACCCCCACCAAAGGCCTTGAGGCGGCGGCGGCACAAATGTGTTGGAAGAGGCAGAGGGAGAGAGAGGAGGAGAAAAACACCACAACACGATTCTTGTCACATTTGTCTACTGAATCAGAAGATTAATGATATAAAATGACTGAGGTTTAGAAGGCTATGAACACAACAATATAATTAAAGCCTTTTCTGTGATCAGAGAGCTTTCAGTATGGGGCTGCAAAGGAGTCTGCTCTGCTAATTCTTACACTGCAAACAGTTTCAGTCAGTGTGCATGTATTCGCTTTGTTGGTTCCCACTTGTCCCAGTGATCATCATCAGATTTTAGCATAAAACAGCAGCAAATTTTGTTTGCTATCCCCCACAGACTAACAGTGACAAAGATGTTCAATTTATGACAGTTTCGTTGAGGGCATCGCCGAGCAAATCACAGCGTCCAAGGGTGTTGCTCTCGCCTTCCGGCAGCTGACAGGTGAGAAACTGCATCGACAAGCTACCTGAATGAATGCCTTGAAAAGGTCTTGTACACAGCCGGGTAAAATAACTTTCTCTCATGACAAACTTGAAACAGGGGAACACTAGATATGTGTAAAAGTGCAGCAGGGGGAAGTGTGCTACCAGTAGACCAGGAACTGAGGGACTTTTCATTTGGCTGATGCACGTTTTTCCGCACAGCTGGCTTCGCCTGTGCAGTTGTTGTTGGATATTTTGGACCAGTGCCAACAAGGTTTAAGTAGAGCCAGTTCAGTTCTTCACAGATCAGAAACTGGCAAGTTGGTGGTTACAATTCAAAGTCCGTGAGCTGATCCAGGTTATCCAGAACACTCTTAGGAGGATCACATTGATGGACAATGTGCGCAGCAGTTTGCATCAAAACGGAAAACTTCGCTTTCTTGGAATACTGTTATAACAAAGCAAAGTTCTATTAGAAAATGAAAGCCTCACAAATATTATCCATCGCCACCCAGCCAAGACCTAATATAGCTTCATTAATTAATTAATTAAAACACTGAGCCCACTAAGCAATACACTACATTAAATAAGCAGGCCGGGGCGCTAATATTTCCCTTTGTAAGGACCATCATAGCAGGAAACATTATTACCTAAAAACATTGACTGAATCCACCAGAGACCACTGAAAAGTTAGTTTTAGAACACCGCTCTGAAAATGCATTAACCTGAAAGGGGATGGGCTGAATGACAGTGAACAAATATGAAGTGCAGGGTCAAGATGTCACGAAACACGAAATTGCCTAAAATGTGCTGGAGTGACGGGAGGAGAGGGGTGCGGGCAGACTCTGGATTAAGCAACCCGGACTTTTGCAGGATCAACACGCCAAGGATGTAACTGCTGATCAGATCGGTACGGGCGGATGATCAAAAACCATGCACCAAGCACTCAGGTCACATCTTCCATTTGAGGAC
The DNA here is from genome assembly GCA_033238685.1 of Lates japonicus. Lineage (NCBI taxonomy): Eukaryota > Metazoa > Chordata > Actinopteri > Centropomidae > Lates > Lates japonicus. Next base: position 2,559,385 of record BRZM01000056.1, on the reverse strand, counting down.
TTTAGTGTACCTTAGTTGCAGATTTGTTTCAAAAGACAGCCCTGGGACTCTGTGTGTTTACTGCTCTCTCTGGTAGTTAGATGTGAGGTCTCCAACTACAGTGGCTGGTTCGAGCTCGAGTCTTGGCAGTTGTGAGTTGCGGTCATGAGAAGTCGGGTTGTTTGCCGAATTCCATGTTTTACAGAGGTTTACGAGCCACTGTTCAGGTTCTTGTTCTCAACTTTTCACCGCCAAACCACATTATTGACCGTATATAAATCAATCGGTAACAGATGAGCAGCAGTTGTCAACAAGGATACTGTACACTTTTGTCCCACTGTAATCTATAATGTGTTTACGAAAAATATATATATTTTACTTGTATGTGGGTGGCAGTAATATTAAATATGATAGTAGTTTAAATAATACAGCTCCTACAGAATACCTGTATTGTAAATATGAGACCACAAGCAGTGTTTGGATCTTGAATAGTTTTCACAGGAAGGTGTCTGCAGACAGACAGACGCCATCAAGGCAAAACATAAGGTCCTGTATGAGTAGCATGGCAGCAGGGCATAATAGCTTTACACACCTATCATTAGTAAACAGTTTCCAAAGAGCTCAAGTGCCTCATCTGAGAGGAGCTGCTTCTAGGTTTTCTAAACTCTGAGGTCAGTTTTGAACTTTTTTTTTTTTACGTATTGTGGTGTTGACAATTTAAAACACCTCGTACTGCCTTCTCGAATGCTGCAGGATTCATGGCATGTTGCTATTTGATCAAAAATCTGTACAGGCAGGTCAAACAAGTGGATGGAAAAATACTTACCTGTTTTGGGATCCATCACTGTAGGTGAGGTGTGGGGTTCGGTGTGAAGTGCTCATTGCTGGGTAGGTGATCAGAGGTGTGAGAGGGTACATGTAGAGGGTGTCAAATACTGGAACCTTACAGACTGAGAGAAAGGAGGATATTACGCAGAGATAGACAGATGGACAGTAGAGTTAGATAGATAGAGAGAGATGGGGAGAGAAAAAAGGAGGCTAGGTGTTAATATTTGGGTTAGTAAGAGATTACAGGCGCCCGCTACAGAATTATAACTGGTCTGAAAGCCTCGAAAGAAGAGCTATCACCCTGGTACTCTAGGCGCCCAAACCGCCAAGCCACAGTGAAAAAGAAGTGGTTTTGTAATTAAAACACTTCATGTGTCACCCTGAATCAGTAACACAACTAAGAGGCTTGAGGTTGCTAGTTCACATTTAGGCCTGATGTGGAGTGAGGCACTTTTTAACCATACAGTTGCAGCCATAATTCCGATCATCTGTAAACCACGAAATCAAGGCAGCGCGGTAAACTGGCTGGGTCACAGCAGCCCAGTCAGCGCCCGCCCACTCTCCTCCTGGTCCCCTCGCACCCCTTCCCTCGTCTATTCCCCAAGGGCCTGGTTCGTAGAGGGTAGGGGTGTATTGTAATAAAAGGGTTAGGAGAGAGGAGGTGGGGCTGAAAATCCATTTCTGCATTTTAGCCAAATTAGTTTTAGCTATGTAATCTTCTCTTTGTGCTCCTAAGTGGTGCAGGCCCCCTTTTTTCAATTACCCAAAGATTACAGTGGAGCTTTAGGTGCGTGCTGCGGGGCCCCTGCGTTAACCGGAGCTCAGCCCCTCTCATCAGGCCAGGCTGGGACAGACACTAATAGCACACAGTCCCCCCGACCACAAGATAACCAGATTAGAGCTCAGCAGTAGATTAGGCTGGTGGCAGAGGGACTGCTCTCGCCTCTTTACCCACACATCCTTATCCTGCCCTCAGCAATCAAAGAAGCAGCACTAATCAGGCTTATCATAACATGGATGATATGTTCAGAGGGAGTGAGACACCTAGCTGCTTGTGTGTGTGTGTGTGTGTGTGTGTGTGTGTAAGTTCAGTCTGCTCTCTCTCATAGGCCACACACCCTCATTAGCGACTTTAACCCATGCAAGGAAGAAAAAAAAAAAAAGAAGCTCCACTGTGGCACATTTCCAACAGACTTTGAAAAACATTAATGGGACTAGATGTTGGCAGGGGGGCATACATACAAGATGCCCAGCTGCCCGGCTGCTCATTGGACAATACAAATGCAAAGCTGTGGGCCCAGGGCGAGACAAATGTGAGCGGAGCTAATGTGTTGCAACTAATCATCTGTGCTAGGCTGTTTGAGGCTGAAGCAATACTCGGGTCAGGAGAGTTTTCCCCAACACACCAACAGTCCATTCAGAGCTCCCAAAGCAGCCCTTTTCCAGATACTTAAATGCTGTTCTATCTGTATGGTCCGTGTGCTCAGCCATCTAGACTCTATTCTACAGTGACGGTGGAGGGGGTGCTGGTGGTGGGATGTAGGGGGCATTCCCTATTGCCATGGTCCCAATGAAAGATTAATGAACCCAGTAGAACTCCAGGGAGGCAGAGACTCCTGGGACTCATTCACAGCCCTGAGCTGAAAAGGCTGGGGAGAGAGAAGGGAGAGAGAAAAAGAGAGGGAGAGAGGAGAGGGCTGGGGTGCGATATGTGTTTGTGTGTCGGGGTAGAATGGGATCTATTAAAAAAGAAGAAACACAAACCAAGACACTTCTTTGTTGTATAGGGGCTCCTTGATCTGATCTGCACATCTAGAACAGAGGGATGAAGAAGAAGAACTGGTAGAAACAATCAGGATGGGGAAGGTGACAGCTGCCAAATGCAGTCTGATGAGTCGGCAGCTGAATGCTAGAAGATGGTCTCTGCCCCCACCTCTATCTCTCACCTCCAACCTCCTTCACGATCCCTCAGCCTCCTCCTCGGGTAATGATGAAAAGAATGTTACACCTTCATCTCTGTGTTGAAAAGCTTTAGTGGCCATTTAAATGAGTTCTTTTGTCCAGGGGCCCCAGCCATTGAGAAGACAGTCTGTACTGCCCATCCACTGAGTCCACATTTAGACAGGGTGTTAGAGAGGGTGTGTGTGTGTGGGACAGAGGGAGAGCTAGTCAGCCGACGGCACTACAGTCACTTGTGGTCTAAGAGTGCTTTTTTTTCCTGAAAAGCCCAAAAGTAAGGCAAATAGCAACAAAGCCGGATACTGACCCCTGCCTGGCCAGGTCGGCTCAGTCCACTACAGACTGTGGTTAGATGAAGGCAAAAAGAACATAGCCACAAAGCTCAAGTTTTGGTACATATGTTGCTGGCTTCGCTGTTTTACAAAGATTTATTACCATTTCTTCACCTTTTACATTCCCTGCTGACATGGGTGAAAACTCAACAAATCCACTGTGCCATCACCAAACTCACGCCCACAGTGTTGATCACCCAGCACATATATATGGTCAGTCAGCTGACTTCCTGTGGCCCTGATGCTCTTCAATCAGCTCACACGCCGCCTACACGCCACCGGACCATCGCGACCCGCAGCACCGATTTTGTCCTCGCACTGACGCCGCGGCAGCAACCCGTGGTCCCTTTGGCGGAAAAAGGAGGCCCAGTACCCGCCCTGTGGCCACTGCGGGACAATACAAGCCCGACCTGGTCTGGGCAGGCTGCTGGGTGCTTCAGCCGCACGGAGCCCACAGAGCGCTGAGAACAGCAGGCAACGCGGGAGGCTTTTACCTCCTGCTCCACAAAAAGCCAGGGAAAAGAAAGAACATTTCCTGCCCTCACACCCCTCTTCGCTGACTCTGCATCCTTCCCACCACCTCCGCTATTACAACAAACAAATATAGCAGAAGACAAACAGACACGCCCGCCTGCAGTCAGCGTGATCACCAGATTTTCTTCTTTGAGCCTCAAAAGAGATTTCGCATTCAGAAGACCCCGAAGAAAATTTAAGACACTCTTTGTACGAATATCAATGAACACACGGACTCTTTCCACGCTCCAGGACACATACAGCGCCTGCTGCTGAGGAAGGTTTGTGCTGTGAAGTGCAGGCAGCATTAATTAAACAAAGTAGACATAAACAGGAAGCAGTAGCGGCGCCTGGTTGATATTGTCTTGGTTCTATTTATTCTATTCTATTTGGATTCTTCAGTTCAGCTGTAAGGTCTATATGCTCCAAGGAGAGGGTAGTTTATGTGCCTGAGGCATTTAGTTTTTGGTGTCAATAGATCACCTTTCATTCACAATGGTACTTCACTGCAATACTCAGAACTTATAAACAATGTAAAGCTTCAAGAGTTGAACTCACGTTACAAATCAGGTACAGGCGACCAGAAACTACCTCAAGTGTAAAATATTTCATACTAGGTATCACTGCTACTGTTCGCTACTGGGTGAAAGAACCTTGAAGTGGACAAATGAATGAGCTGCTTCAAGTCAGATCTCTGGGGAAGGAGAGGGGGTACAGGAGAAGGCAGAGGGGGTGAGAAAATGACAGCAGGACAGAGGCAAACAAAGGGAGGGAGACAGAGAGGCCGGATAGAAAAAGTTGTTGGCCTTGCATTTCCGCCTGGTGGCACTCTCGCAGGCCAATTTGAGCCCTAAATGCGACCGTGGCGACTCTTTAAGGGCCCAGGGGTGGCTGGGGCGGAGGGGCTTAGAGCCTCTGTCTCTCTGCTTTATGTCATGATATGATGAGTTGTCACAACAGCTTGCGGGGCTCTAATGAGCTGTAGTGAGGCCGGGGCAGGGAAGGGAGGCCAGGAAGAGAGGAGCAGAGATGTGGAGATGACAGTGCTGTGATGGATTGGGGTCCTCTCAGGCCTCCAAATTCCAAAGCAAGCAGAAAAAGCTGCCAGAGCGCCCTGAGCCTCTCCCAGAACGTGCAAGTGGCCCACGTCCAAGGCACATGGAGTGACACCACACAGAAAAAACACACACACACACACTATAGCAATACTGCTGGGGAGCTGGGGGGAAGTGTCAGAGAAGAGTCATTTTTATGTGTGTGTGTGAGGGTATGTGTGCTTTTGATTTGAACGAAAACAAAAAGTACAAACTGTGCTGCCACCAATCTAATGAATCATCTGGTATCACTCAATGTCGTCCTGTTGAAATCTGTTTACATGCGTGATTGCTGTTTTCCTTTGGGAGATATACAGTGCCCCCTCCAGGCTAAAGATCCCCATATCCAAGCAAACCCCAAGTACAGACACAGACACAGACACAGACACACACACACAGACACACACACTAGCCCTAGTAGCACTCGGTCAAATCATTCCTCAGATTCAAGCAGACAATCTAAAGAAATACTTAGAGATTAACGGCAATGGAATATGAAATGTTCCGACAAATTAAAGGCTTATTGTGAGCCACAATCCTCCAGCATACCGGCTTGATTTAAAAAAACCTGCTATATTTCGAAATATATATTTCTTGGTTAATCATTGGAGAAAAAAACCCACGCAATATTGAGAACCTGGGAATTGGGGGCGAAGCAGATATGGAGGTGTTGATCAGTTTTCTCTCAATAGAAGATGCGTCTCTGAGGGCAGGGCTCCCGAGACCACAGTATATTTAAAAGTTAATCGGTCTACTTGTTGCAGTGACATGCCGACCGCTTGATCAGAGCGCTTGAATAAAAATATTATGTGGGCCAGAGCCTTGCTCCCCTTCCTCCTGCTCTCTTCGCTAGCACTCAAGTCACCGTCACATTTATTTTTGCTTCCCATCTTTATAGTCGGCACATCAAATGGAATCGCAGAGGACAGCGTTCTATACAGATAAATAAACTATGACAAATAGCTTAAAATATGAAGTGGTTATCTTCGTTAGAACTGTTGTATTCTGTGACACAAATCGCTTTAGACACACGCAGTATGCTAAAGCTTTTTCTTTACAATGTAAACAGCCTCTGAGCTCACCTGAGTTAAAGGGGCTTCTAAGAGGTGATATTGTATCAGTGTTAAGAGCCAGGCTGAATTCCGCCTTTTGAAATGCAATCAGCCCCTCAGAATTTCAGTTGAAGTTGTGTACCGTAATTTGAATTGATGGCAACATTAACAAAGCGAATATAAAACTGTGAGGTTACTGAAATCTTATTTACACTTTCATGGTTAAGACATGAGCTTGATCAAATAATGTTTTGTCATAAATACATTCCTCCGAGAGAATCACTTGAAAATGTACTTTTTAAATTAATTTAGATATTTGGTTTAATATTTATTATTGTGAGTATTAAACTAAATAATTTTAAAGTGTGTGACAATTACAACACTCTGTGCAGATTCCAAAGTTTGAGCAATTAGCATGCATATATGATTAGCATGCATGTACATTATACATGCAATGCTATACACGTGCACACACAAAAGTTTTCTTTCAGTGTGGCAGATTATTATAGACAGATGACCACTACCTCCCTCAGCCCAAATATTGAAGCCCCTCCCTTCTTCCCTTCCTTCACTAACCTACTACCAACCTGCCACCACCACAACAACCTGCTGGCAATGCCAAGCCACTGTAGTAAGAAAAGCAGACAGTGAAGAAGCAGGGGGAGCAAAAGGCGTTATCTCACCCAGCTGCTCAGATTGAGGTGCTGCAGCCCACCTGCTGGAGGAGAGAGCCTGGGGCCCAGACTCCTGCCTTGGTTCTGCCTCCGCCTGCTGGAGCTCCATCCCGCTGGTACATGACCCTCTCTGTCCCACCCCCACCCCTTCGCCTCCTCTTCCACCTCCTGGTGGTTCCACCTGCCCCCAGCTCCTCCTTCCTCTCTACTACTGCAAGGCAGCCCCTTGCTTCTTGGCCGCCTTCCACTTCTCCTCCTCCTTTGTCTGTTTCTGCCTTGGCTCCTTCCTCCACTGTGTGCGAGTGTGTTGCTGGGCATGTGTGGTGCGTGTGCATGTGCGTTTATCGTCCCCCCTCTCTTTGCACTTGGTGCCGCAGCAGGCTGACCATTGTTCCCTTAGGTTTTGACATTAGAGTGCGTGTTATCTCTTGAGGCGTCTAGAAACAGGCTCGGGGTCTGAGGCCTAGTTTCCCCATAAACATACACACACGCTCACACTCACAGTCACCACAATCCTCTCCACCCACCCACATCCATCCTTTAAAAAAAGATCTATCCCAAAAATCTTTCACCCTAACCAGAGAAGCTCCTTGCTCTTAGCGGGTAGCCCTTCTTCTCAGTGAAAGTTTTGATGCCAGTGATAAGAAGGAAAAGAAGTGAGAGCCAGAATGTGGACAGAGAGAGGGAAAATTACTGTGAGCAGCTTTTCAGCACTGCAGCAGTCTTCCCACTAGCAATACTCAAGAAAAAATATATACTCACAAACACACACACACACACACGAAAAAAAAAAAAAAAAATCAGTTATTACCCAAATCCCTGCTGTACGTTGGGTCTGTGTATGTGTTTCTTAGAGTATGTGTGTGTATGTGTGTGGGCTCTGCTGTGCCTCCAGGATGCCCAGAGACGAACTGGCAGCTTGAAAAGCTTTGGCTACAAGGTAAAGCGAGCAAGGCGAGAGATGGAGACAAAGAGGAGAGAGCAGGAGAGGGAGAGAGATAGAAGAGGAAAAAAAAAGGAACAAGACACAACAACATCCACAAAGGGAGGGCAGGCTCAGCAAAGTGTGGCCAACAGTCACTTTATCTGTGTGATGCTGACAGTCCCCTCTTCATACCCACTTTCCGGGGGGAAACCGAGGAGAGGGAGAGAGAAAAGTCTTCACTCTGACACAGACGTGGCACCTTTTCGTCGCGATCCTTTTTTATTTTCTTTTTTCTCCCCCTCTCACCCCTTTTCCTAAACAATACCAATAGAGTGGAGAACAATTCTTTATCCTAACTCCCCCCCCCCCCAACTCAGTCTCCATTCAAGGTTCATGTGAACAAGGCCTCGAGCCCCTCCTCACCGCCCTCTTCTCTCCACTCCGCAACTATTTCACCTTCAAATCCATTATTCTTCTGAAAGTCAAATGATGAGCTTCACGTGGTCAAGACATTCCTTTTTTTTTTTTTTTTTTTTTTTTTTTTACAAAAAGCTAAAAGATATTCAAGAGATCTTAAAGGGGAATTCCATCAAACACAACTTTTACTTTGATAACATGTTCCTAAAATTTGACACATTGTTTTTAAATTGAAATAACTGATTATTTAAAAAAAGCACTTTATTTTATTGTTTTTCCTGTGATCACTGAGAGAAAATAGTTGTTGCCACATTAAACATTTAATATTAGGGGAATATTATCTAAATATTAGGGGAATATTATCTATTTATTAGGGGAAGATTATCTAAATGCTCGATAAAAAGAACAGGAAAAAATAATGAAAAACAATTTTAAAAAATGTCAAATCAGATGTCAGATATAGAAAGTTTTTTATAGTAACTTAAAATTCTGACAACAAAACAGTTTCCAAATGTAAGGATAATTTTAATTCTTACATTCTAGAATTAACTAGACTTGTCATCCTTTAATTACCTTTTATAACCTCTAACAACCTGAACCTGACTAATGACCATGACAAATTAAATATTTATTGAATAAATTATTTCCACCCAAGCACAGTAACATTTAATATATGTTTTAATATAACCTGGTGAAGGTTATTGAGGTAGAAAATAATTGAGAAAAATGAACTAAAGTAATGGAATTCAGAAATGCTGGAAATAAATAAGACAAAAATATCTTTAAAAGTGAGCCCAATAAAACAGGGAGTTTAATGTTTCTCAGCTGTATTAAGGTTTTAAATGTTGGCAATAGAGACAACTAAAAACTTACACAGACTTTTCTCTTAATACGCTGTTCCTTTCTTTTTCCTCTGTTCTCGTTCAGCCTCTCTGTCACTGTTAGGACCCTGCTCTTCCCCTGGCCTGCAGCAGGCAGTCCTGAGGCCCTTTAAGCCAAAACAAAGCCCTGGGAATGTCCTTTACACAGCTTGGACAATAGCGCCGGGGCTCCAGCTTGACAAGTAAAAGAGCCCCGACAAGGCGGTGGCTAATTGCCTGCCCTCCCTCCATTCAGCCGGCCTGCCACGCTCCTGCCATCTCCTTTTGTCCCACGTGCACTTTCTTAAGTAAACTGCCAGTTCGCCAGCAAGTGATGGACAGCTCCCAATCACCTCAGCCACAATGGCATCAACGCCACAACACAAGAGAGCAGAGGGGGGGAGAAAAAAATACTCTATTCCACTCCACTGTCTAAGATGTTTGCACGAGACCAAAAAGTGTGCAAGACAGGGAAAAAAAAACATAATAACAAAAAGTTTTACAAAACATGGAAACGGAACAAGCTATGACCTTTAGTCAATCGTTATTTTCTCTGATAACTTTTAACAACGTCGGATAAAACAGTAAATAGAAAATACTATGAACACACAAGTTTAACTTCAAAGTCCTCCATTTACTATAATAATTACAATATAATTATGTTATTTACAAAAATTACATTTGCTTAGAAATTACACATACATATTTTAAACATGAGCTACAAAAAATATTAACCCTGGTTCATTAAAGTTAATAGAAACACAGGGATAGCAGATGTGACAAATCATCAAAATTACTTATATTTAAATGTTCATACAACATATAAAATGTGAAATTTCCTCAGTATAAATAATGGCATGTATTAATTTGATTTAATATAATTGTGTTTTACTATACAATAAACAATAATCATATTTAGTTTGATGTCTTAGAATAATACACCCCTGTCAGGCTGTCAAGACAAAGCAATCAAACACTGCCTTTCATTATCCAAATTGTCAATCTGTCACTTAGCAACATAAGTGTTATAAATTGCCAAACGGAGCCCAGAAAAATATCTATGAATAAATTCAATCAAAACATAATATTTAAAGCCAAACAAGCACCAGAAAATAAAGCACAGCTGTAATTAAAATGTTGAAAAGTCTTACCATTTAAAAGAGCTGTATTTGGGATGCTGCTCGGTTCCTGGTTAAAACAAGCATGCTGGCACTCGTGGTAGTGCACAGACTCCAAGCAGACTCCCACCACCATGTCAGCCACTAATCCACTGGGGGGCAGCACCTCATCTACGGCAGCCCCCAACTAACACCCGATGGGTTAAGCCGATAAGAGAGCGGCCGGAGGACCGGGCGAGAGCCAAGGTACGCTGGAGCAATTTAGGGACGGCAGCCCCTCAGGTCCCAGAGCAGAGAGGACCGCGAGCGGGCGGCCGGAGCTGGCTGTTCACTCTCAGCCCCCCTCTCACGCATTCAAACGCACACTCAGGCTGCGCTGCTCTTCTTCGCGTCTGACCGGGACTCCCTCTTTCCCCCGCTCCCATCTTCATATCCCCCCAATAAGCTCTTTTGTGTCCATCTCTCTTTCTTTGATAAGTTGAAAGAACAACAAAAAGAGAGAGAGAAAGAGAGAGGCTTTCATTCAGCGGCTTGGCAGACATAAAGGTAGTGGAGTGCCGTCTATAGGAGTTGCCCTAACTTGGCTAAACTCAAGCAGCGGGGTGTCTCTCGTCATGTCATTAATCCCCAAAACTAGCCACGCTCCATTCACCACTAGTCACACTAAATTAAATACAAAATCAAAAACACAAACGCCGGGCAGAAAAAGGTGTCAAGAAAAAGGCTAGAGAAAGCATTCCGATCCAGGGCAAAGGGTGTGTGGTGCTGAAGCCACGTTGCACCGCAGTCCTGCCCGTCGGTAGCCCCAATTTTTGATGTAGGAAGCCCCGGAAAAAACAGCCACACAAAAGACCAAAAAAACAGACATTTATCACCAAAAGAGCCTGTCATTGTAGTGCAGCTTTTGCACCTCCAACTCTCCTGCCTGAACTCTCTTCAGACTACTGAAGGGGGGAAAAGGGAACCCCAACTCCAAAGTCAAACCTGCCACAACAAGCCAACAACAGCAGTTAAAACAATAGCAAAAATACAAATAAATGGATACAAGCCCTGTATGGTTTTCGGGAGAGCTGGCAATAGAAAATTCAACCCGGCCAAATGGTGGCTTGAAGAGAGGAAGCCCACTCTTAAAGCCGTGATCCGACCATCCACTATACCACCGCTGTGAGCCTTTTAACCACAGCAGAAAAAAATGACTATTGATCTTCAAATGGCGATAATTGAAAAGATCAAAAAGATTAAACAAAAAAATCGAGAATGTGCTGACTTACCATGTTATGATCCTTTTTTGTTGTAAGTTTTTGTTAAAATAAAAAAAAAATATTTGCTCAAAGATGCAGCATTGGAGGTGTCAAATTTTTGTAGCCGTCTCTTGATCGTATTACTTCCACAGTCCTGGTTTCCAATGCGTCTGAACTTTTTCCCTTTCTCTTTTATTTTGTTTGTGGTACCTAGCCTTTTTTTCCCCTGCTTAAGACTTTAAAAGCCTTCAGCTCAGTAAAGCAGCACAAATTATCTTGCCACCTTGCTCAGCTCTGATGCTTTGGCCGCTAACTTTGGAAGGCCCTTTACTACTGCATCAAAATTAGCATTGTCAAAGCAGTTAATGAATATTAATATTGTATTTGTCATTGGAGCTGGCCCATTGCTGAACTCCAAGTCATCCATCAGGGACAAGATTAAGCACACAATTATTTCTGACTGACAGGGACCAAATCTGGAAGATTTTTTTTTTCCTCCAACAATTTAAAGAAAAAGACACAACATCATCTTAAGGTACCTCCCATGAGACGAGACAAGATTAATACACTTTTAATGAAGCAAGATTTCATGGTGCATGAACAGCAGGAACCTCAAGAAAAAAGGAGAGGAATATAGAAATATTTTGAGCCGTAATTCTAACCATTTTTTAAGGACTGAAATCATAAATTAGAAATAATTTTGATGACGGCAGACAAAATTTAAATTCAAAGGACATCCTTTTTTTTTTTTTGATGACAACGGATTTATTCTCCTTGATTTTCTTTTTACAAGAAGATCTGGATTTTCTTTCTCCACCTTTGTTGGAACATTAAGAGAAATAAGATGTGCAAGTGCCGCGCTGTGAACAATGCTGGTGCTAAATTTAACATGAAACATTCATTAAAAACCGTGGACCTCCGGCGCTCTCGGCAGAGCCCGGCGGAGCACCGACCGCTGAGGACCACACAGGCAGCCTCCCATCAGCACCGCCCGCTGCAGCGTTTCAGCTCCATCCAGGAGCTCTCCCCTCGCTCTGCCACCCCGCTTCCCACAGAAAACAACTTCACACCAGGAACCGCGGCTGCGTCAAACACGGCTCTCTGCACAATTTTCCAACCCTTCGTCAAATATGTCACAAAGCACAATTTTAAATATTTCCTAAATAATTATGTCATTCCAGTTTCTCTGATGAAAATTATTTCTGGAGTGCTTTAATAAATATAAAGCCGTCTCACATCTGAAATATTTGCCTCAGCCTGCACCTGTCTTGCAAAATTAAGCAGATGACATGTCACCTTCTTCACTCCTCTGTACCCAAAGCTTCATATCTTTTGCATGATTTTAAAAAGCAAACACTTCACCTTCTCTTTTCTCAGGTATTGTAAATTCCAAGCAATTCAGAGTCAGCCTTTTCAAGCAGCATCCATCCTTTTTTGACATTTATCTGATTAGTTTTCTCAGTTCAATTATATTTTGGTCATAGGACCGGCCCGAATGCAAACTCTTACTTTGGTCAAATTAAAACTTATTTTCTGTCCGCGCCCCTCTGAAGAATACACTATAAAATAAAGGGAAAGGCAGTGAGGGGGTTGCACAAAAAAATGGCAGATGTGGGGCACTAATGCCAGCAGCCCGGTGAATTGGTGTGAGCGCAGGGGTCAAGCTGCGGGCTCACCTTGGAGCGCCGGGCCCCTGCTGACCACCCTGCCGGCTCCCTAATACCATTAGCAACCCCTAGATGAACATACTAAATTGCCCTTTTGTTCTCCAGGTGCCGATCCAGCCTCACCAACTCGCTGGTTATCACGGCACCAAATACAGATGGTGCGGCTTTTCTCTGAAATGAATAGCGCGCATAAGAAAGCGCTCTGTTTTCCTGATTCTTTCGATACTCAAAAGCCGTCGGCATTGCGGTAAATTTTTTTTGCGCACCGTTCACATTTAAAACTTTAGATATCACTTAGAAATATTTTTCATCAATTTAGTTACTTATGTTAAGATGTTACCTAGATTATCATTATCATAGACATAATTTGTTATTAAAATTTACAGCTTATATTTACAGAATCTCACAATGAGATGTCAATGAATTAGAATTGATCCAATTCAGCCGTAAGGAATGGAAAATGTAATAAAATTAGGAGGCCAAACTGGATTTAATCAAAAATACATTTTGAATTTTCTTGCATTAATTTGAGTCTTTCAGTGATTATTTTTGAGCCAGAAAAATCAAATAATTTGTTGCTCAAAATATCAGAAATAAAATATCGGTATTGCAGCTCAGACAGAATTAATTCACATTAATAAATAATTCCTTTGTAATACAAATATAAAAAATATGATGTATAGACCTTAAAATACAAATGGCTGTGAAAAAGAAATGCTGTAAATTAAATTCTAATTAAACAAATGATCTTTTAATTGTTGTGACACAAGCACAGACACTGATTAAGTGTTCACGCAAGCCTTCCTATGAAAACAGGCACCAAACACAGAATCCCACCGTGGCTTAATTCAAGTTGAGAGCCTGAAACAGGTCCAATCTAGGTGAGGAGGAGAGAAGGGAAGAGAGAGACGAGTGGGAGCAGAGAAGGCAGCTCTGTGGCCCAGCGTGATCACATCAGCGCTAGTATCAAATTAACTCTCCGACTTTGAAACTTATTGATCTGCTATTAAGACACTAGTGAACTTGATGAAGTGAGTGCTGTAGGTGACTCTGGGACTTCAAAGTCTCGCACCAGCCACATAAAACAAGCCACTTTGATCCCCATTCCGCTCCTCGGATCTGGAGAGTGGGGCTTCTGAGGAACCCCCAATTCTACTCTCCTCTCTTCTCCCACTCACCCCGGGCCCGGGCTCCATCTCTCTCCCCCTGTCCCTTTTCCACATCTGCTGATGCCCCAAGAAACCGACAAAGCACCGGTGCCACACAATGTTCAATCGCGCTATATTTTACAGAACAGTCAGCAAGTTGAGAGCACAGTGGTGTACAGTGGTGCAGACAGATCTCCTCTCTGATTCACAGAGAAAAAAATAAACCAACTCACACACACAGAAAATGCAATATGATGTCAAAACAACTACTAGAATAAGGCGGCCATCTACGCGTATTGGCATTAAAATTCAGTGTCGATAAGAAGGGGGATTCTTCATGCCAAATACGGCATGTAATAAGGTCGGCGATGAGAGAGACAATGCAGAGAGGGAGATAGCAGTACTATTGTGTGGTGAATACATCCCCCTCTTCGCTTAAGGCAAGTCTTCCCACTACATTAAATACTGTGTGCTGCCAATCACACCTGCCTTTTTTTCATTTTGTGCCACTGGGTGGAGGTAGTAGTTAATGTTTTCAACATGCACCGCATCACTATAATATACTGAAGCAGACACAAATCACCACCGGCCCACAGAATACTTCTTCTCTCTTCCAACTAATACCATAATGGGAAAAATGTAGTGAAAAAAAGGAACAAGAAAACAAAAAATAAACAAAACAAAAAAAAATCTATCTTTTCCTCCTCATTTTGCAACAAGACAGCCTGCAGGACGGAGAAACAAAATCTCAGGTTCACCCTCCACTGAGCTGCTAACTTCGCAGGACTGAGTAAAATAAATATTAACGGCTAAATTAATCATCGGCAGGACAGGGTTTGCGCTCAGGCTCCAGTGCTCACAGGCAGGGTGTGTGTGTGTGTGTTTGTGTGCGAGTGTGTCTGCACTTGGAGTGCCGGGGCTAAGCTGCGTCTGTTTAATTAAGAGGGGTAAAACAGATGACAAATGCGAGACAGTTAAACATTTAATGTGTGCTTATCTCCCCCCTCATTTATTTAGTTGGGAGAGATTCAGAGTGGGTGGCGTTTAAGAGTGATGCGCCGGGCGAAAATGCTGGTGGAATTAGAACGCAGCCCCGTGCGCCGTGACAAGTCAGCGAGCAAACACACAGCCATTTCCTGACAATTGTTTTGACGTTTTGCAACTTAATTCTGTTTGATGAGAAAGAAAGGGATTACGTGATAAATCAAATAAACACAAATACGGATTCTGCTACACGGCTGTTTGTGAAAAGCAAAAAATAAACGCAACGTAAATGACACAGTGTCACTTAATTATGGATATAGCATTTTTAGCAGCATTGCCGAAATTGTCAAAATAAACCATGCAATTAAAAATGCAACTGTATCAAAGGCCTAGTTTCTCCTTCATTTCACCTGACAAAGATTTAAATTTTTTTTCTGGATGATCCCCATTGTGTATCTGGTGCTGATGCACATTGCCTAGAGTCAATGTCAAATCCCAGCTCCAGTAGTCCCGCAAAAAATACAGAACGAACAGTGCCCGCGGCACACACATCCCTTTACTCAACCCACTTGCAATATCTCACCCAAAGTTATCGCTTCCAATGTGACAATGTTAAAATGAAAAACAAAAAAAATTATATTTTATATGTGTGTGTATATAAATATATATATATATATATATATATATATATATGTATAGCGAGTGGGGGGGGGTAAAAATGGAGGGGGGGGGGGGGGGGGGGGGGGGGATAGGGGAAAGAGAAGCTGAAGCTAAAAAAGTAAAAAGAGGGAGAGGGAGAGAAAGAAGAAAAGGAGGAGGAGGAGGAGGTGGAGGAGAAAAAAAGCCCTGTGCCACGAGCATATATAAGAGAAACCTTCACCAATTAGTGGGGAGAAACGGGAGAGGGAGCTGCCGCGGCGTCGGCACTCAAAGAGCCAGGCCTCGCGGCAAAGCTGTCATGTCGGCAGGATTGATCAACAGGCCTGCTATTTCTAATGGCATGTTGTCATGAAACTGCAGCCATGGGGAGCCACCTGCCTCAGTCCTCGCACAGCACTCTGTGTATGCGTGTGTGAGTGTGTGCGCGTGTGTGTATTTGTGTGCATGAAAGATGGGGTTGGGGGTACTGCAGCAGCCATACCTATTCTGTGCCCATATATCTTTTACTAACAATTTGAAAACAGCCTGGAATCCTCCTCCCACTCTTTGGCAGTCTACCTTGCCTATCCCTGAAGGTGGAAGAAATGTGCCATCCTGGATTGTTCTTTATTCTCACACAGCAGAGCCAAGCTATTGTAAAATCCAACACAATGGATACAAATGTATACTGTGTTGTGTAGAGGCAAAATGTAAACGAAAGCCAAAGGTACCGGGTAGATTTATAACAGTCATAATAATAATAACTCAGTACAAATACAAATCCTGGCTTTATTTATTCTTTTATAATCAATTTCACTGTTTTCATGAGGAATATTCTCACCGTTCAACAAATTAATTCCTCTGTTGTTCTGTATGAAACAGGACATTACACGGGTAAAACTATCCTGAGTTATCATCTGAAAGGCATTGCATTTGATTACAGCCCATTTTCATTGTATGAAAAAAAGCTGTCAAATAATCAGCGACAATGAAAACTCGTCTGCAAAATACCGTCGCAGGAAAAGCACAATCAAAAACAAGGAAATTGCTTTATGGCAAAAAAAGAAGAAGACGGAGAAAAAAAAACGGTCACGTTATCCTCATTTTTCAGTAACACCGCAACCAAAAAAAAAAAAAAAGGGGGATCCGTTTTTAGCCGCAGCAGCCAAACAAGCCCGGCCTCGCTAACAATAAAAAGTCAAATAAAAGTTACAGAACTTGAGAGTTCAAGGTAGCGCGAGCTACTTGGAGTGCGTGTCACGTACAGTTAACCTTTTTATCGAGCATGCCTGTGGTCTCATCAGTCGATGAAATTCTTTGCCCGCGGCGGTGGCTTAGCCGAGGGACACGGACCAATAGAAAAATATTTCATTGTGTTAGCATTTCAAATGGCGAGTGGAGGGTGGAGAGGAGGGCATTTGGAGGGGCGGTGGGGGAAGAAGCTCTAACCGATCGTTGCCAGCGGAATTAATTGCCTATTCTGAGAATAATGTCCCTTATCCACGATCCTCGGAGGGCCGAACGCTAGCAGAGGCCACTTTTTTTTTTTTTTTGTTTGGTGTCTTCAAAAAGAAGAGCGCTTAGGGGTACTGGCCGTATTAGGGGTTTAGCTCAGTCCCCTTTAGGCCGGGGAAAAATAATCAGAAGCACTGAACCAAACTCAACTAATCCGCGCCCCAATTAAAAACGCAAAACCTATTACACCTAACGCTAATGTGAATCAACAAATAAATACTTTTACATCAATCATACATTTATTAAAACTGGCAAATTCTGACTAATAATTTGATCATTAGATGAAATTCACTTTAAGAGAAAGAACACGAGAAGTAAAGCGGCTACGTTTGGCTAACAGCCAGTGCTCGATAAATGGCTCAAGATGGAACGACCCCGGTGGTGCTTCTATCCTTTTATTTAAGGGGATTTAAGTTCAGGCTCTGTTACACATTGGCCAAGCATATGCAATGACCCTAACTGATATTGGTGCATCTTTTAGCCACATCTTAATCTAACCTTTATAAAGCTCTGTGGCTTTTCAGACTCAAAACAGCATTAAGAACAAGCATTGTTTGGAGTGAGGAAGGAGGCAGCCCTGGGAGACGACTCCACAGAAAAGCTTGGGCCCGGGCCGGGGCAGGGGCCCTCTGGAAAAACAGCTGCTTATGCACTCCAATCAGTGGGAAAACAAAATCAAAACCCAACTGCTAAGAAGGGAGAGGAAAAAAAAAAAAAAATCAGGATTTTTTTTTTGTTGTTGTTGAGGTGGAGGGGGCATCCCAAATACTCCATCCCTCCATATCGACCTCTACGGGCCCATTCGTGCTAGGTGTCGATTTCATCCCTCGGCAGATGGACGGGCGAATTCGCAGCAGTCCCCATTACACGCTTCTCCTTCGCTCATTGTGAATTCAGTCAACGAAGTCAATCTTATTAACTTCCGCGCCGGTTCACACATGACATTTTCTTCAATTTTCTCGCCGACATCAAAAACATCAATTAGCAGCTCGAAAATGGGAAGGAGCGAATGACAGAGTCCGATAACGCCAACTTATTTGAAGCTGAGGGTAAATCTATTCTCCAGTTTTGAATGTGTTCATTACAATTGCATTTTCAAAGAAGACCTCCAAATAGCAAAGAAATTAAATTTATCTCCTAGAAATGTCCAGAAATTGTTTTTTTCCCCTCTTTCTTTTTTTTTTTTTTTAATCCTGTGTCTATCTCTCAGCCTCAGTGGGTGACACAAAGCATTGTGGTGCTGCATTTTCTTTTTCTCATTAGAACAGATCACAACTCCCACAGAAGTTGAAACCTTATACTGTAACCTCTAGTGTAACCCATAAAAATCATTTTAAAAGGAGTCCAACATTTCTTCAGGAAGAAAAAGAAGGCGATAAAGTACCCTGCCAGTGACCTACCCTGCTACGGTTTTAACAAAAATACTAGATGATAATAAATGCAGTATCTTTTTTTACCCTACAAGGGGAGCTATTATCAGATTTAAAAAAAAAAAAAAAAAACACGATTCACAGCAAAAGTCTTCTTTCTTAAAAATTATTTATCAATCATAAAAATCAATCTTCACATAAGCATTAATCGTTTAATTTACAGACACTGAATCGCTTAAAATTTAGTATTACATTTTGTTTATGTTGCACCAATACTATTAGAGTGTCCTTGTGCTAATTACATTATACTAATGTTAATGTAAATAGAAGAATATCATTTCCTAATTAAGCATTAAACAATTTAAAAATCTATTTTTTAAACATGTTTTTCTATCTATAATAGTTAATGCCAGCAAATGCTGTAATCTCTCTATGTAAACAAATTTAGGACTGCATCAACTAAAAATAAATGTTAACGTAAATTAACAATACTGTGCAATTTACAATGAGGAACCTCAAGATTTTTTTATAAACTATTTTGACATAGTTTTATGTACATTTTGTTTCATAGACCTGATGTTGCTGTCAGATTGAAAAAAAAAAAAAAAACATCTGCCAAAAATCCAACTTCCATCTAAACTACCATTTTATCCACAGCCTCATTGATCATTTCCTGCTACTCCACATCACAGTTACATCAAAATGTGAAATACAAACCTACACATTAATGAAGCTCTCTCATGGCTCAACTCTTCTGCCTCCCATCACTGATGAACGTGTAACTCAATAAACCTCGGCCGGTAACCTTTAAGTAAAAGGCTATTTTTTGCCGATATCCAAACATTGTCAGACGGCTTCCTCATGCTTGAGTTACATCTCCGAGGGGGTGAACAAAAGCAACTTTAGTGGCTGTGGAAAGACACTCGTAATGCAAGGGGTTGGAGGGTGGGAGGGCAGAGCGGTCGCACACGGAGCCGTGTGGATCACGTTCCTCCGGCCCATTGATTTCTGATCTTTTGACATTATTTAGTTGCTTTTTATTTTCTTGCCCGTCTTTTATTCCATGTCACAAAAGACAGAAATGTCCAAACAAGTGATGTTGGGAATATCTACTATCTGTCAAAAGAGCAGGCTTTTCCCGGCATTAAAGCGACCAAATGCTCTGACGCAGTGCCGAGAATCGGCGGGATGAAAATATCACTCTTTATAATGGAGGCTAATCAGATTTCGGATGCCGTTTGCCTTCTAGCTAAAAGGAGATGGAAACGCATGGAGCAATAGGGCTGTAACCAATACACTCCTAGTTCATCGCCGTCCTGATCTCAAGACAAAAGGCCTGGACTTTTTTCTCACATCTGATCTGTGTGATATATACAGCCAAGAAAAATGGGTCACGCACTCAAAATCTAAATTAATACTAAATGTAATTTTTAGCCTAATTTCTGTTTTAAATAGAAATGGGTGAAAGAACATAGCAGGCATGCTAAATGCAGAGAAAGATGAGGAGATGCATCTGTAATACGACTGTCGGCTGAATGTTGAACACACAGTGGTGATCAGTTCCATTAAGCAGGGATTTGATCATCTCCCCCGTGCGCTTTCACAGCCCGGCTTCAGATTAGATCACTGTGAAAATGGTCAAATGGTGTGTTTATCTCTCTGTAATTATTTTGATGCAGATGACAGAGATTGGTTGTTTGCATGTGGCTTGATGAGTGTGCACAGTGTGAGCCAAGACATGCACACACAGGCGCACACACGCTGGCGTGGAAAGAGCTGAATGGTTCCTCTCGATGCCATTAACCCATTAGGTAGTTTCAACAAAGGCCTGAAAATAATGTTTTATGTGTGTAGAAAAAAAAAAAAGACAGCGCACATGCAATTACTGTGGCATAATCCTTAAGTTATGACTAATATTAATGTTCTTGTTGGGTGACACAAATGGACTTTCAATGAGATTGACACAGAAAACCCCAGGAAACAATGGAACGTGTTGAGCTGCTGCAACCAAAGCAGGAAAACACCACTACACACAACTCGTCTTCTACTGCCTTCTACAGAACCTGGCTTGAAAATGTGCAATTTGCGAAGAAAAACTACAACAAATTTGAATATTCTGCTACCACTAAGTGAACTGACCTCTACTGCATGAAGCAGATGTTTCTGTATTTCCAGCTGTGGTGACCTTGAGCGAAATTGTCTTAATCCTGAGGGATAACTTTAAGATCTACAGCACACACTGTTGCCCTTCCAGAGTTATTTGAGACAGTCTGTATGATGGGTCCTTTCTTTCCGCTTGTCCTCCTGTTCTCACCACTATTTTTACTTCACTCAAGTTAGGCTGTGTCACTAGATTACTGGCCCCTTCGTATCTACCTTTCCAATTACTTTTAAGAGTTTTGGATGGACAAATTTGTGCTTTCATGTCCCGTGTTAGCGGATGAGTCGCTGCTTCTGGCCATGAAAGGAGAGTTTTTAATGAGCTGAGGTGAGGTTAATTGGTTCGCTAAGATCCTCTGAGTCATGTGCCTCTATATGAAATTACAGTTAAGTCCATTTCCTGGAGTTTCCCCGGACGTATTTAATAACAAACACTTCAGCCCAATTTTCATTTCCCACAGAGAGGAGAGTTGGGGGTGGGGTACAGGGAACGGGTGGTGTGGTGTGTGAGAATTTGGTTGTTTGTGCTTGTGTTACTTGCTGTTGCCGCCCCACACTGCAGACTGCTATCTGTGTGTGTGTGTGTTTCTTCCAATGGTGTAATGCCAGCTCCCATTCAGAATTCTCATGAATGTCCTGTTGTTTAAAAGTGCAAATACTGCAGCGTTTCCCACAGGTGCCTGATCGCTAATTAATAGCCAAATACTTTTCTAAGATTTGTTTTTAAAAATCTGCAATTCCATAAAGCTGGACACTGTATTTATGTAAGTCACAGTGGTCGCACCTTGCATAGACTTCACCACACTTGCTTTTTGTTTGTTGTAGGTCAGAGGAAAGTGTCCCTTATTGCATCTCAGCATATATTTTTTTACAAATTTAAGTTATCTTTAATAAGTTCTATACATGGATTGCATGTCAAATTCATAATTATCTGGAGCATTAACTGTGTGTTTTTTTTTTCCAAATTACTTAAGATTTAAGTGTTTTTTTGTTTTGTTTTCTGCTTTTTTGTTTTGTTCTTTTAGCTGAGTTGCAAAATCCCAATGCAACAAAAGGCCAAGAACAGAATTAAAACATTGTGTCTTGTGGTGAGCACATCACCTTAACACTCTGGCTGGTTACTTCATGAACTTGTGGAAAACACAGACAGTGCTTTAGTTTCTATGCAAATCAGCTGCTGAGTATTGTGGTTCAGAAAAGTAGTCACTGTTTATCTTTAAATGCTTACAGTTAAGTATGCAGGCTAGTTTCAACCATGATTGCTCCTGTGTGTGTTTGTTTTCGATGAGACAATCAGACTGCACAAAGCTTTTGCCATTGTTTTCATTCCTCTAACAATAAGGGTAAATTTGCAGCAGTCGGTCGTTCGCTGCTGTCGACTCAATGCTAGGGAACCGCTGCAGAGCATACACGCCACGGTACGCTAATCCTCCGCAGATGACCGGGCCTTTCACTTGCTATTAGGGACTACATGATGTGAATCTTCCCAGACTAAAAGACCTTGTAATCAACACTGGTGTAAATGTGTTAAGTTCAGTGTCTCGTTGAGGGAGGGAAGGGGGGGTTCAACGGTCCTGACAGTGTAATTACGGGTTGCCGCCACAATGCAGCGGCCAGCGCACTCAACACTAATTCAATCCATCTTCATTTCCAAGAGCAACGCCCCTACCATTGATGGATAGTTATCATTAGAGAGTGACAAAGCACTGAAACAACTGAGGTGTGAGCAGCAAAGTGTGTGTATGTGTGTGTGGGTGTGTACACTGGGCGTAAAGTCAAGGAGCGGGAGGATGTGTCCTCTCAGATACGCACTATTGCCCTAGACAGCAGGATTATATATTACAACAGGGATGAATACGGAGAGACGGGATGGGGAAAGAACTTTGGGTCAGGGAGCGGCGTTGCATCCTTCACTTACACACACAAATAAACACATAGAATACCCACACTGAATATGTGTACGTGTTCACATACACGCACAAACAGTTTGGCTCGCTGTGACCCCGACACACAGAGAGGCTATGGCTCGACTCACCAGCCTTTTATAGCATGCTGCTCAGACTGCTGACAGACACACACTCACACACACACACAAATATACAGACACTCGCACAGGTCTGGGCACTGTCTGCAGCCAAACACTTAACCATTGTGGCTGTGATTGAGGCCAATTTTGTCTTCATATTTTCAGTCTATATATTCAGTCCACCCCTGGGCTGTATATTCAATTATGTGCTCATTCTTTCCCAAAAGACCATTTCTGTGCTGGGGCACTGAGAAAGCAGAAAACTGAAAATGAGGCCCTTCCAGTTCTTATGGGTTCCGTCCAGCCACTGCATCATTGCTGGCCGACTTAAGCTCTGGACAAAACACAGTGGATGCCTGCTCCCCGTGTCTCTAGTATACGTAGTGGCACGCTGCACACAATAGAAATGATCCTGTTTTGTGGCATTTTTCATTGCCGTACGCCACAGCAAACTGGAGTTCCAGAACTTTGAATGTCTACGTTGTGAAAAGCTGTACGAGTAAACAACTTAAAGGGTAGAAGGGGAACAAATGTTCAGAGAATTTTAGCACAGTGCTGTGCCCAATGATTATCTCTCCTCTCAGGTCGCAGCTTTAGGGGTCACCCACCGCCTCATGTGCACACACACACACACAAACGCTGCACTCCAGGGTTAGGCTTTGCCATTTCAATGACTCAATCGCATCTGGAGCTCCCACTGTGCCTGGTGACCAAAGCAAAGGCCCATAGGAGTGCCTGCCCCACCTCTGAATTAGACCACCAATGGGGAGCCAGTATTATGGTCGCTTCCTGTCCGCTATAATCCGTGGAGGTGGTGCTACTGGGATGAGCACTACTTCATCTTTTTTTTGCTTATACCACTGAAAGGGCAAGGGATTTGTTTGCAGGGCTTTTTCGCATACTGTGGGGTCAGTTTTCTGACACATGGAGTTGTAGACACTTCTCAAAGACAAGAGCCGCACTTGTTTTACCGTCGGTACGATTAGCAGCAGAGCGCTTGAGAGGTTCACAGTCAGGTGATGCTGCCCGCTGAATGCAGTAAGATTCTCAGGCTTGTGAGCTCTGTTCAGCTGGGTTCACCTGAGAATTAATGGTTGGTTAACCTCCAACATCACCGCACATACAATCGCATAATTACAACCGATGCTACTCATGCACATTCCTAATAAAAGCACATATCAATGCATGCTGTACGCATACCAGCTCTGGGCGATTCAGCGCATTACACACGCAGGCGGGAGTCGGCAGCTGATGTGTGCTGCCAGAGACCGGCTGGCCCGCGGCAGACCCCAGCTTGTTTAGCAACACCTGACGACGCCCAAGGTGCACCAGTCATAATTTAGAGCCTGTCGGTTTTTATTAAGAGCCACAGACCGGCCAGGCTCAAAGTAAGTGGGAGGGGTAGAGGAGGGAGAAGGAAGAGAGAGGGAGGGAGGAGAGTCTGCAACACCGTTACCCTACTTAGAATGAGCGCACCACAGAGAGGAAACTGTAAATATACCGTGGCTGCTGAAGTAAAATAGATATTAAAACAGAAATAACAGCTGTGACAGCAAGCAAATTACTAACTGGTGTTACCAGTCTTTGTTTAGAAACAGGAACTGCCAAGGCCCATCCTGCCTCATAACCAAGGGCCTTGTAGGTAAACTCATGCCTCAGTTCGGCATATAGAAAGTACATTTACGATGCTACATAAATACATTAAAAGGCTAGCTTTGTGATCAGAACCTGGTGGGATCAGCTGATGACAAACCGGCTCGTCTATAAATACTCACTGGCTACAGGAATGCAGACATGGATGCAGGGTTGTCACAAAGCATTTTCGAAGGGGGTTAGGGGGGTGTGGCTGTGGTGCTATGTGAGCCAGCCCTGATATATTAGTGGTTGTGAATAGAGCAACACAGCTATTGGGAACAAAAACTGCATCTCTTTCATCAGCAAATCAAAAAAAAAAAAAAGAACGCAAATGAATGTATCATTTTCCACCCTCATAATTCCTTCCGTCGACCCTCGACAGAGATGTTTACAGATACATTATTCCCTCAGACGAGGCTTGGACATACATAGTTTCAAAGACCGGGCCTTTTCTATCTCCCCTCTCGCTGTGAGGAATGGCCTCAATGGCTTTCAAACAGGGCGCAGACACAAAAAAAAAGGAGAAGTGAGAAGAACGCTTGCCCCTGAGTCCCCCGCCCGGTCGCATCCTTGCAGCTGAGTGCTGTAGCACACTGCTGCTGTGCCATGCCAACCGTGCCAGTCACACTGACCCATCTGCAGGCAACTTGACACATCTTCCAACTGCCGCGTACCCCACTGAATGGTTCGCTCGTCACAGTGAAGTCTGAATGCCATTCAAGGCTCAGGCTTTGAATTGTGTTTCGAGTTTGTGTGCTATTGGCCTTTTGTTCACAGCTGCTGTGTAAAAAATCCTTTATCACTAAACTGAATAGCCAAAGGTTGTATTGGAGGAATGTACACAGGAATACATTACTGCTGGGCCGTGCAAACTCATTACACTGTCAGGGCAAATTAGAGTTGATTTTTCATGTCTTTATCAATGACCCTAGAAGAGGAGTGGCTGAACTGCTACGGACCGGCTCAAATTATCACTTTAGAATACATTTCTTGCCAAGCACTAAGCTAATGGCTTAGTATGGGGTGTTCGTTTTACCATGTTGTAATTCATAATTGCTTCCTGCAGGGTATCCAGTGTCCCACCGAGTGCCCCTTTGAACATGCTATATAGTCTTTCTGCGCTCAGTCCAAAAAGAGACCTTGAAGACAGCTACACACGCTTCGCATAAAGTTGGATAAAACAAACCAACACAACCAACCTCACCGAAACGAGTTTTTTTTTTTTTTTTTTTCCAAGAGATGTCTAGAGGTGTTTTTTTCCTCGCTTCTCCTCGTTTGCTTTTTCTCTCCCCAGTAAACAATGCATCATTTTCGAAGCCTAAAAAAAAGAAAATTCACCTCCCTCCTCCCATTAAAGCATTTCCGTAAAGGAAGTGTTCCTCCTATTGATTTTTCTCCAGCCGGGCCCCTACCAAACACGAAGCCGCTCTTTGCTGGAATCTTGCATGTCCAGAGATCCCATGTTGTGTTCGGGACCCCAAGCTGCACAAACTCAGGGCCAGTGGTTCACATGGGCTGCTGCATTACGTTGTGTAAGACACAGCTCCACTTCTGTCTCTGCTCCAGTGGGGCTCAGTGGCAGACAGCCAGGTAATTGCACAGCACTGACTACCAGCCCGGAGAGAAAGGCCCACTACCACACACACACACACACACACACACACACACACACAGACAAACACTTATTTGCATTCACAGAGTATACAGATCACACAACCCCACCTGCACATACACGATATCTTTCTCTCATACTCTCTCTTCCTCCTGAAGTGCACACACACTCACAAACACACATACACAGGCCCAGCCAAACACAAGGACTCCATTATGTCAAGGAGGATTACAATGACTCCAACCTTGACCTAGCTCTGCAGCCTCTCTGCCGCTGGCGTGAGTGTGCCTGAATTTACTGTTTCGAGGTAAGAGACTGTCCACAGTTTAAACAGGTGTGTACTTACGCAGATGCACAGCTAAAACATGTGGTTCGCATTATTTGCTGCAGAGGAGCCCAAGTGAGCTTTCCCTGGAGCAGTCAAGCCGAACATGTCATTTGGGGTTGGTGACCTATTCACTTTCAATTCCCTGAGCTCTGGAAGTGGATATTTCCCCAAGATTCCAAAAAGGTACATGTATGAATAGCCTATTTAGTTGTACCCCAATGCAAGACTTGCTGCTGCCTTAATCTCTCAAGGATGTTTGCAATTGTACTGACAGACTAACTGCAGATGACTTCTGGATTAGAAAAAAATAAGCAGATTTGTAGGATCTCCTCATATATGACTGTATAATAAGGAGCTTTGCTTAACCAGAGAAAAAAGAAGGAACACATTTGTTTAATTTGTTTGCTTTTAAAGGTGCACAGAAGGAGCATGACATCTCTATTCCTTGAAACCCTAGCAACAACGTAAGACATCCAAACACAATAGTGCTTTACAGAGTCATGACTACCTCTGCCACATAGTCTCAAGACTGAATGTCATTTCAAAAAGCAGCTATTTTAAATCATCTTCAAGGCTGATTCTGTCCATTTGTATTATTCTTTACAAATCCAAACAGGCTTACTTGCTGGGAGTTAGCAGAATGTAAAATAAAACTATTTTAAATCAAAAGAGCGACAATAATTCATTATGGTAACGCGATTATTTCCATAATCATTAAGCACATTAACATATCAGAGCCTATATGTGAAGCTGTAAAGTGCATGAATCTATTGCTGGAGTACAGCAACAACATGGGTTTGTTATTTCATTCTGACATTACAAGAGTACCAGAAAGTGAGTTGGCATAAAGGCAAGTAAATTGCACCAACAAAACAAAAGGGAAGTCATGCTTCAAGGAAGCAGGAGGTATTCTCTCTCCCCTGTTGGTTATCCCAGACTTTTTCTGAAGAGAGAATCTTGTTTTTAAAAAAAAATGTCATGGATTCCAGTGAATGCCAGTGAGAATCAAGCGAGCTATTCATGCTGCCAGTTGATTTAGGCACGCCTCGCTACACACCAATCAGCCCGGCCCCGGCCTCGCCAGCCACTCACTTGTCTGCCATTCCAACACAAGATGGAGACAGTGCCAAAAGTTCCAATTAAAATATCCATTTGTGATGTCTGTGCAGAAAAAAAAGAAAAAAAAACAAAAAAAAAAACAAGTACCAGGCTTTTTCGATAGCGTAGGAGAAAATACAACAAAAGCTGCCAAAATTCTGTGGACAAGCCACATACTTAAGAGTTTTCTGTCTACACAAACTAAATAAGTATGAAGAGTGTGTATGTAGGCAGAATGTTTGTGCGCGAGAGAGAGAGACAGACAGAGCGTGTGCGTGCATGGGAGTGGGAGCGTCTTGTTATGGAGGAACAGAGCATGTTGCAGATAAGAGGGCGATGCTGTTCAAAGAAAAAGGCAGGCCGGTAAAGTGCGCGCCGATTCGACATCATTGCCTTACTGTCCCTTAATGAGCCTGGAGAGGAAGTCTGGTGTCCATCGAATCCGCTCCTGTCTCGCTCCAATCACACTGCTGGGCTTTTTATTCAAATCTCACACCCAACTGTCACACAGCCAGTCTGGCCGCGCTGTTTATCTTACTCCAGGAGGATGTTAACAAGACAAATGAATGAATAAATACACAAATAATGCGTTTAGGTAATGTTAATAATGTATGAAATGGAAGCTGCTTTTTGACAGTACCGCTGCACTAAGGATTCTTCCCAACTTTGGTGACAGGCTTGTTTATTCTTTTCCCAGCATGCACTTCTCTGCATCTCTCGAAGGCGATGTCTGGCCAATGCTGAGTGTCTATAGCACATCTCGCTGATGAGAAAAAGTGGTCTGACACATTAGTTTAGACTTCTCTCCTATGAAAAACAGCCCATATACCGTCAAGAATGAGCCATCTTTCCCCTTCATCCAAAACCTCTAGTATGATGATCCTCCTTAATCTCATGGAATCCAGGTCTCCTTTTCACCCCATCACACTTCCCTCCTGCTACGACATGACTGATTCCAGTGACGTTTTAACAGGCCGTTCAATTAGAGTAGACTTTTTGAAAGGATGGATAAATAAATATGAAAGCATGTGCACACCTGCACAGGTATGCAAGAGCAGTCAAATCGCAACGTCACCTGCCTCAAAGAAGTGTCCCAAAACTTCCAGGACTATTAAAAAAACAAAACAAAAAAACAGGAGTGGGGGGGGGTGCTCAAAGAAACTGACTGGGTAGGAAAATAAGTCTCACATCAAATTCCTTCCCCGGGCCGAGACAAAAGTGGGGCCTGGCACTCAGACACCGTCGACTACACAGACTTAGAAGACACAGACGAAAAAAAATAACAAAACACACACATCAAAACCAGAGCCAAACAAATCCAAGAAAAGTTCAGATGGGTCTTCATTGGAACTGCCGAGAGGAACAAAATCAAATAAATTGGGGGGTTAGTCTCGTTCTGGCTGGCCCGACAAACCTGAAAACACTGTTTAGAATATATGAGGAAGGTGACAAGAGGACAATGCTAAATGACTTGGAAAGCAGATACCCAGTGTTTACCCCTGCAAACTCTAAAGAAAAACCCCTCTCCTGTTATAACGTGGGTGGGAACAGAAAACTGAATTCAAGGCGGCTTAAGTGCTCTCTGGAATCACTCAGCATTCCACCGTCCTCAACGCACACACATCCACGGAGTTCAAATTTGACTGTGACAGTGTATTCATCCATAACTGTAAATTGTTCTTTGGGGAATTTGGCGGGGCTTCATATTCTCCCCCATCTTTCCCCACTCTAGTCCCCCCTTCTTCTTCTTCTCTCCCTTTTCCAAAAAGCTGTCTCCATCACTCTCAATCACAGGCTGCTTGTACGTATGTATACAACAGACAAGTCGCACTAGCAATTGTGGGATCGCTCAACGCTAAGTCATTATGAAACCAGGGAGATTCACGAGGCCACATTCTGATCTGGAACTTATAATGACAGAGGCAACAATAACTTGTTTGGTGAATCCCTAAAGACACCGACTGCCTTTCTAAAATCTTTTGAGGTACGTGCTCGTACTTAATGGTTGAATTCTTCAATACTGAGGTCTTAATTTAGCTTAGCACTGGTATCCCCACTAGGTACAGGTATCAGGGCTGGTAAAGGGCTCAAATGTTTGCTAACAGGATTTCTGAAAGCATCAAAGCATCCGAGTGTCAAACCAGCCCCAGTACTACTAAATTGAGCCGTGCTCAGTGAGTGAGTGGACCACTCCTGAAGACTGACTGATGCTCACATTGACACTGTGCATTCTTAAGGCCTTATTATGGCATGTCAGTGTACTAGAGTTCTCCTGGAGAGCATAAACTTTGCTTTAGCCTATAAATTAAATGGCATCAGTTTTCCCGGCTGTTCTCAACATCACTTATGTCCAAGTCCCTGATATTAAACAGTGACTCAAACAAGACATCCCAAGCACCGCTCACACACTAAAAAAGATCAGACAAACCGCCACCCCTCAACTTCTCCTCTGCTACTTTCCACAGTTTCAGCCTGGTTGTTGTAGTAGTAAACTGACAGCTTCCTACATATAAAGAAAGGCTGACTTTTCTTTGTTGTGATTGGTTGGCTCAAATACACACAAAAAAGCATGCCCCCTTAAAAAGTAAAACTTTTTTCTACTTCAGAAAGGCTGTCAGTTTGAAAGTACAACATTGCAAACACATCCTCACTGGTTATATATTTTCACCCCCTTTTTGCGACTAAAGGTGATGTCGCGGTGCCCATGTACCTACAGTACACGCGTGCAACAATGCCTGCGTGTGCATGTGTCGGTGTCATAACACTCAAGAGCCAAAAACTACTCTAAATTCTGCAGGCCACCCCTGGGATATTTACTAAATCACTTCACCCCGTTCTCAAAAGTTCACTTCCAAACTTCCTGGAAAAGGGAGCAGATATTTCTGAGGAATAACAAAGAGGGTTAGTGAGAGTAATAACATTGTGTTTAATCCCACACAATTCTGCCTCGTACCACAGCAAGAACAGCAAGCCAAAAGGGACTTGCAGCAAAAACAAATCAGCGCTCCTGCAGACGGATGTGTGTTAGCAACGCATTAACAACAGAATCGAGTGTCAGGAGTTTATCTATAAGAAAAATACCACAAATTACCACACTTATGCTTCATCCAGGAGGAACATTAAAATTCAGCTGAGCTAGGTTGAGTAAAAAAGTTGTAATGTATTAGCGCCATTTCCCCTTTTCCTTAACCCCCCCCCTCCTGCCTGCTTCTTCTTTTTCTATGTAGTTTTTGTGGCTCAGCTCAAACCTCAGCCCCTTCCATCCTGCTGCTGGGAAAAAGGAAAAAAAAAAAAAAAAAAAACGAGGTCACGGATCGCCTTACTCCAGCCTGCCTCCGTATGGTCACACACCCCCACCTCCCCACCCCCTCACCTTCCCCTCTCACTCAAAACCTCATTCCATCACTGTGGCCAAATCCGCCTCATCCACCCCACCCCCCCACCCCCACCATTTCATTTCTTCCCTCCCTCCCTCCCCTCTTCTCCACCCCCACCCTTCCCGTGCCCTTGGCCCAGTGCTAATTGGTAAATCTGTTGAACCATGCCAGCCCCAACAATGAGACACCTGGAGTTCTGTCAAAACAAGTTTCTCTGTGAAACGGGCCTCCAGTGTTAATACAGTAGCGCAGGGAGCTGCTGAGTCTGTTGTCGCTCATGAGGCCGGCCGAAAGACCAGAGCCGGAGATAGCCGGCGCTATCTGGGAGAATTTGTCAAAGATGAGTGCACTTGACAGTCAGTCTGTTAGGAGTGGGCTCATCATAAATTAGATTATTTATCAATGTAATTTCTGAACCTTGATCCTAGTTCTTTGTGCAAACGAACTATGACCAAATCATGATTACCACATCTCTCTAAAGCCTGCCGGGTTAAATTTGTTGATCGTCTTGCTCAGTATTTGCTCCACGCAGGCCTGTAAGTCAGATCTCTGGGGTTAAATGAGGTCAGGTCATTGTAACACATGAAAGTTCTAACCCAAAGTGACCTAGCTCTGACTACCTGTCATCTAAAACTCAAGTCGCACCTTATGTGCGAGGATACTACATATACACTGGTGTAGACAAAGGTGTGTTTGTGAGACACAAACACACACACACACACACACACACACACACACACACAGAAAGACAGACAGGCACACCCAACAATGATCCTGCCAGACCTTGTCAAACAAGTTCTAGCAAAGGTGCTTGTATAAGAGAGGGAGGGAAGGGAGGCAGCATGTTGACATGGGGAAAGGAATGTTTGGGGGTTTTTTTTAGCTTCTTTTTTTTTTGTTTTAAATCCTAGTAGACTCCACCATCATATTAATAGCTGTTTGCACAATCAAGCATGGTTTACCTTGTTTCCTTTTCTCTTTTTTGAAGGACTCGTGTTATTTACCGACAACAAAGGCCCTGCAAAGTGTGCAAAATCAACAAGCAATTGATTAGTCAAACAAATCAAGTGGGCAATCCACAGAGCCATGGTTGCCTCAGAGGAGATTAATCAGTTCCCCTTCGGGCTTCGTAATGCCAGCCTCTTTTCTAGCTTCACAGAGCCTAACTGAAGCAAACCAAAACAAGGCTTACTGATGTCCTCAGCATGTTAGCTCTGCAGTAAAATCAAGACAAATTTTACCCTCAGGCACCAGTTTCTTTAAATTACAGCTAGTAAAGGGGGGGGCGTGAAGTGTTGGGTCACTTTAAGGTTAGGTCGTACTTAATCCAAATCTTCAACCAAGGGACATAAACTGCGTGTGTTATTGCTCCATCTATCTCCCTGCTCTTACATTCAGACCCAGATGCTGTTAATGAAGAGAACTCTTCAAAACAGCTGCGCAAAGAAATACAAACAAAACAGAACAGACTCCCTTCTCCTGCCGGTGGATCAGCAGCTTATTCGAACCAAATACGTCCATGTTTTTTGTGACAGTGGCTCCCAAAGCTAAAAAGGATGTTGTCATGAAACCAGAAGGATCCGAAGCAGAGACCCATTAGGCACAGGACAAATACACAACGCAAACAGAATCCTTAACTCTGAGAAATGAGTTAAAAGCCAAATATAGCTGAATAAGAAAACAACTCCCTCATGAAGCTGGACAATCTTTGTTATGAATGTAAGTAAGCACTTCAGTCAAAAGTATGAGGCATGTACCAACATCATCACTCCGACACAAGAATCCCATCATCTGGATTTACATTTTAGGCATTAAAAAGCACATCAGCATCAAAGCAGCAGCACTGAATTAGCATAAAGCACAACACAGCATGATTATCATTCATCATCACCAGGATTTAGGGTTTTTCATTCATTTTTTTTCTTTGTTTTAAATCATCAATTATCAGTTGTTAATTTGTGTGTGGAATCAACCAAAAAAATAGATATTTTTGGAATTCAAAGGTCTCTCACCAAATGAAATTGGTGAAGGCTCAGATCTGACTGTCCGGGGAATTCCCAGCAGAAGGGCCCCTGAAAGGCAAAGATGGATGTTCCCAAGTCACACAATTATATCAGCTCTCCATCTCTCGTTCGCTCTCTCCTCTCTCACACACACACACACAAACATGCACATCAGCACACAATCCCAGCCAAGCAGGGATTTTTTTTTTATGCAAAAGCAACTTATTCTCCCAGGAAATAATGCATCCCCTGGCTTTTTAGTTATTTAAACTACTACCTCATCTCTGCTGGCTCAGCTTTCTCCTGGGTGCGCGTTTGGCCCCATTATTACTCATTTTACACAGTGAGAAGAGGAGAACACTGGTTCTGCACTAGTTACATGGCTGTTGGTACTGGCTGGCTGGTTGTTAAAACAATATTTCACTTTAGTAGAACATTTAGCCTCCTTAGCATCCGCAACCTTCACAGACGTTCAGGAGCAATCAGCTGGTCTGGGGAACCACTGCCACTGCCAAGGCAGCAAGACCCAGCACAGGGATGTAAGTGAGTGCCAAAGTCATGTTTTTCCTGATATTAGAGCTGTTGAAAATGTAATCATAAAATGATTTTTAAATGAGAGCAACTAAGCGGGTGGGCTACGGGTCCCCAGAGCAGTCATTTTCTGATATTTCACCTCACTGTGTGTGCTAAATTAAAAACTGTCCTGACCTTGTCTTACTAGCTGTTTGTCTTTAGTGGAGGAGGCTCTCAGAGGTTAACCTGGCAGATTTGTATCTACTACCCCTAATGGGGGTCAGGGGGTGGGGTGGTGGGGGGTGGGGGGATCAGATCTCACATCCCTCTGACAAATATTTGGAGATGACAGAGGACAGAAAAGGAATAAAGAGGAAGAAAAATAGGCAACGGGTAGATATAGATTTCTTAAAGAAAAGAGGACAGGCTAGTGTAAGTCTCAGAACATGCAGAGAAAAGCATCAGGGCCTTTAGTTTACTGAAGGGCACCAGTGTATGAAAGCTACTGTGCAGGTCGCTCTCTCTGCACCGAGATCACTGGGTTCTATTTGTACTTGAGCTTGAACCTGGGGCCAACTAGATAACTTTTTTCATAACCGCTACAGAGTGAACACTGTGGTTACTGGTGAAACACACACACACTTACAGATACAAATATGTATTATCCTTTTAAATGTGCGTGTCCGACATAGAGTCACACATTCCCTGGGGTAGCTTAAGTTCACAGGGGTTATATATCGGTCAAATACTGCAGCAAGGAAAAAAAAAGGACAACAATGGCCCTAGAGCTATTCACACACATAGGAACACATAGGGACAATACAAAAAGCTACTATTCACATTTCCTAGAATCAGATGTTGTAATGGAGAGGCTCCTTAACAATGTTCTTCGCAAATTCAATATACATATTTGACAAAAAAATGTGCAAAGTTCGACATTTTTGATTCCGGTCATTTGGCCCTTCCCATTAGCTCTGTTATTAAAGCGAAATGGCCCTGTTGGCAATTCAGCATGTACCTTTATTTTAAAATGTTTAGGTATTCTGTTAAGTCCATAAAGGAGTGTGAAGCCTCTTCAGTCACTGTTATGGTATTGTTGCTGACTAAGCCAACACTGAGCGGATTGTCTGTGGGAAACAAGCAGCCATCCAGACTGCTGGACAGATACAATGACTGAGGTGCTCTCATTTTCATTGTCACAGTTCCCGGGCCTGACGCCACGTCTCGACGGCCTCAGCTTTTGGCCCGAGCCGATGATGTACGCGTGACCCCTTGAACAAACGTCTTGTCTGGAGAAGACAGCGAGAGACAGCTGACAGGCACAATGGTCTATATCTGAGGTTTGGATCATGTGCCAAAAAGAACAGGGCAATACAGATAAAATCTTCAGTCGTGGTGTATATAAATTAAAATGTCCATATCAGTAAAAATCATGATTTACTACACTTAGTCGAAATTCAATTGAGAAACCATTTATAAACAAAAGAGCCAAACAGGAATGTCTGTTATATCACCCAATCCTACATGCAAAGAGTGTTTTGCAACTCTGGATCCAAAAGTGACCACAACAACAAATAAGTGTGTGAGATATGAGCTTTCTCTTGCTGCAAAGGTTAAGGGTGGATGGAAGGATGCATGCACATAAAGAAGACAAAAGCAGGGGAGAGAGGTTACTTGGAAAAAGGGCTTGAAATGCAGAGGGAAAGAGCACCTTAAGGCCGGCATAAGTCAGTACAGAGAAAGCCCTGTAGGTAGAGCCTATGGACAGTGTGTGTGTGGGCGGTGCCTGTTGACCATGGGGTCGCTCATTAACAGCTGAGGAGGCCAGGCCTCCCAGAGTCCTGAGCAATTGTTTGGTTGGCCCAGGTGCACGGCCCATTCAGACCACAGGAAGCCCCTTTTATCCCTATTCCTCTAAAACGGACAGAGAAGCAGTCAAGGAGGGTGAATGTGATCCGGGCTCTGTCTTTTCTAACACTGACCTAGAGTAGCGGGCACATGCCCATCCAGTCTTTAGGCCCATTGTAGGGATCCAGAGAGTTATTGTAGCAGGCCTTTTCTGAATGCTTGGCTAAAATGCAATGTTCTGTTTTTCTTTTTTTTTTGATAATATCAAAAACATGTCTGTCTTTTCACACAGCCCCCTCCCAGTGCACATTCTTCAGAGAAACAAGTGAGACTGAATAGGAATGAAATAAGCATGTTCAGTAGTTGTAAAGGCTCAGGTGGGAGGTCCTGCAGGCCGTAAAAATGGCCAGATTCCATCATTATGCACTGTCCTTTACACTAAAATTGAAATATTCAAAAAACGCAGAGACTTTTGTTTAGAATGAGAAACGAATGAGAGAATCCGTTGAAACCAAATGAATAATATCTGGTTCCTGCATGTTTTTTTTCACTGGTTTTGAAATTAAAAGGAATCCTGCCAACAGTTTAGGGAGTTCAAATGTGCTGTCTACCAAGGAAACATGTCAAAAATAAAGCAACATGCTCTGTGAATGGATACAAATTTACCTGGCTACACGACCACGCCCACGCACGCACACACACACACACACACACACACACACACACACACACACACACACACACACACACACACACACACACACACTTATCATACTAGGAGCCCTGGGCCCTGTGGGGCCAGGATAGAGCTAGCCTATATTTAACAGATGACAAAAAGTTGCATCTCAGATGCACAGTACTATCTTGGTGTTAAGCCTATAGAAATGCATGGGAAAGAGGGAGCAAGGGTATAGGGTGGGGTATTGGGAGAAGGACGGGGTGGGGCTACACTGGGGTTGGGGTGGGGCACCATGCACAGCTGCTAAACCACGCTCTTTTTTTTTTTTCTTTGCTCAGACACAGAAAAGCAAGAGTGTGTGGTACTGACAGAAACAAGGAAGGATACAGGAGGTAAAAACGATTCATTCTGAGAATAATTTGTTTTACACACACAAAAAAGGAAAAAGATCCAGGTTGTGTTGTGACTTAATGAGTAACAGGCACAATCTGTTACATTGAAGTCAAAATTAGGCATCAGATTAGCTGTTATTGGTTATTAAAAACAATGAAGTCAATGATTTAATTAAAAAAGGTTCAACTCAAAACCAGGCTTTGACTGCAGCCGAATGAAGCCACACCCAACCAGCGCTCACACCGCCAATGGGGAACGACTACTTCCCTTTGCACCAGTTGCTAAAATCTGATTAG
The DNA here is from genome assembly GCA_033238685.1 of Lates japonicus. Lineage (NCBI taxonomy): Eukaryota > Metazoa > Chordata > Actinopteri > Centropomidae > Lates > Lates japonicus. The sequence goes on along the minus strand of BRZM01000056.1, from coordinate 2,523,102 downwards.
AAACACACCCACAACCGACTGATTTTTTTATTTTTTTTATGTTTGCCTCTGTGGTGTTTGCCAGACAGATCGACGGGCGCCGCAGCCTCACACAGCCTCAGCTCACAACATCATCATCAGCATTAGACAATTAAGCCCCGCTTAGCTGAGAGGTAAATATATATATATATCTTCAGTAAATATTTACGTAAATCTTTTCCATTCATTCAATGTGTGTATCAAAACCCTACTGTACTCCCCTCTCCTCTCTTCCTCAGTCCCCATCACTACCACCACTATCACCACCCCCACCCCTACATCTGCTATTCATTGACTTACAATTTACCACATGTCGGTAGATGGAGAGGTCGAGCCCATCTGACCACGGCACAAATATGAAAGGATTATTGCTTTTAAAATCACGATTTAGTGCAACCCACTTTTCCTGAGCATTACTCCTATTGGCAGACCATGAACAATTACAGTTCGGACTAATTGTCAGGGAATGTGTTGTGCACTAATGTCTAGCAGCCCTCAATTTAGTTTTCTATCGGTGTGCCAACTTATTTCCTGTCCCTCCACCACCAATTTCTTTCTAAGTTAATTTCAACCAAAGTTGCAGATTGTTTTCTTTTATGATCACGACAGCCGAAGAAAATAAGACCTTTTTTCTTTCCCTCCTAAAGCAGGAAGGAGGAACAAAGGAGAGAGGAAGAGAGGGCACAAAAGAGTAGTGGGAGAGAGAGACAGAGAGAGTTTAGAGAGAGAGTAGTTTTGGTTACCTTTTGTAAACAAAAGTGATTTGCAAGACAAAAGGAGCGTTGAACTCCAACTAAATTCAGGAAGTATTAAGGCTACAGGCACAGGTCGCCGTACAATGTAAACCCCCAAGGACACCAATTAGGCCCCATAACATGTAAAGTCAATTTGATAAGGTGTGGGCCCCATCCCTTAAACTGGTGATAAACTATCTTTCTGTCACGCCAAAATCCATTTACAGCAGCCGAACACATAACCATATGATATACTACTATGTTTATGTTACGCTATGCTTAGGAAAGATATCGTGTCTGTGTCAATTATAACAGATAAGGCTACAGCACGGCACTGAGCACAAAGGAGGTAGTGTTGCATTCATTTTTTGCATCTTCATTACAACAATCTGACCAGAAAACTCATTATTTTTCCTAAAATAAAAATGAGGAAGGAAGGAGTCAGCCTGTATGAAAGTGGATTTTTTTTCTTCAAAAAGGTGAGAGTCTGCGCAGCTGAGCCATCCCAGCACCACACAACACAACAGAAACAAAGAGGGAAAAGGAGAAAAGATGTTTCAACCACACAAGCCTTTCCACTGGCCTTTGTAGTAGAATCGCCACAGGTTCTGAGACATTCACCTAGACACAGCAGTGATGTTGTTGCCAATGTTTCTAACCTCTCTCCACCCTCCCTCCCCCCACCTCCTCACACACACTTGTTCTTTTTAGAACCACCAGACTATACATCGAAACTCAAACCTCTCGCCAAAGTCTCCCAGGTACTGAGAATTATAAATAGGGTACGCCAAATATCTTAATGATTCTGGCAAGTCCAGAGAGGCAGTAACAAAGCCAGTGGACGACGGCCCTGCAGCCCCGATGCAGGAGAGCTACGCCCAGAGCTGCCTCTCTCCCTCAGCCTCGTGCCCAGACCTGAGTGATGTTAGCCCATGGCACCGAGAGAAACCCACCCATTTTTCTACAAGTTCTGTTAAAATGGGCAGAAACAAAGCAGACAGAGGAAGGGAGGTAGAGAGAGAGCAAAGGGAACAAGGGAGAAAGTGAAAGGAGACAGAAACCAAATCCGGCCAGGCTGGCCCACTAACCTGCACCCAGTGATCCAGCAGGCCTTGTGTGAGGTTTAGGGAGGAGGGAGAGAGGAGAGACGAGATAAGAGGGCTATTTTAAAATGGGCACAGCCATGTCAAATGCTGTCGATACTAAATTCAGAGCCTCCTTGATCTTGTGGTGGAACAAATTCTCACTGGTTATGGCTCCCAGAGGTTAGACAAATTATGGTAACCGCCACATGCAGGAATTTTTTTTTCCTCCTCAAGTCATGCAAAAACAGAAATCAGAGAAACAAAAAACGTCCAAACAGATCAGGATCAGTGCCAGCTGACTAAAATAACATTAAAACTGATATGAACTTCTCTCTGTAAAATACCTGATGATTTTGCCACACAGAAATCAAAAAACTCCATTTTAATCATTTATATCAAATACAAAAAAAACAGATTTAAAAAGGCCTAGATGTTGCAATCCACATCCTAAAAATAATAACACAGCAGCATCCAAACCAAGAGGAGCAGCAGAAGAAAAATGAAGGGAAAAGCAGCGAGAATCAAAGCCTTTCATGACAAGACAGAGAAAGTCTCATTCCAATAATACTAGCAGTCATATTCAGTGCCTCTCATGACATGTTAGGGAGCAAGACAGCTAATCAATGTCCAGGTGAATTATTTATGCCAGCTTTAAGTCTAATACATTTATATTACAGCGACCGCTGACTTCAAAGCTCTAATGGCTGGACACACAGGGCGCCGCAGACAGTGGGGGCCGAGACTGTACAGTAAGAAGACCACTGCAAGCCGAAAACCATGCTCACCTACAGTGACTGTTCAGGTAGATCTGTGGATCAAGCTGTAATAAATCTTGTCTGCTTTACTGCTAATAAAGCACCTCCTAAACAATCAGCAGTGGCTTTTAGATATTTCTAATGACTTTATCCTGAATAGAAGAAAGTGGCATCGAGAGGCAACTAAACAACAGGTAACAAATCAGGGAACATGCATTTAAAGAAAAATAAAAAAATAAAAAAACATCCTTCCATTTCTAAAATGTGCCTGAAAATAGTATTTCAGGGGTGGAATTAAGAGAGCAAAGGTCAACACTGTCTCGCCGCAGCATCCTCCAACCACACTACACAATTTACTGCTTTATCTAACTGCTGCACAAGCACAATGAAATGAGCGCTCCACGGACCCATACAGGATATAGAGCTGTGACAGTCACAAAGAAAACTACAAACCTTCTGCCACTGAAACAAGGAATTGCATCAGTTCAAATCATGTGTTGTTGTTGTGAATGTGCGTTTTATGTCAGTAATGATGAGAATAATGAGTGACTAATTCCACAAACCAGCCCATAGCGTTAACAAGCCTGGCTGACTAAGAGGGAAAGAATGGCAAAATGTTCCAATATGTGCATATTGCCGGGAATGATAAAATCTTTTTAAACTATAAAATACTCTCTCTCTCTCTCTCTCTCTCACACACACACACACACACACACATATAGAGAACTGTGTAAGCAGCAAAAAAAAAATTATTTCATGTGAAACCCTGGGTGATCATGTTGAACTCAAAAGCAGAAATTGTGTCAAACACAAAAGAAGGTATTATGTGTCAGATGTGCATTTATTTTCAAGGTGTGCAAAGCGCACAAAAAAAGAAAAAATTGAGGTAACAAATATCAGTTTCGTTAGGCAGAGCTGAGGTGGTGTTGGTGGTGGTGGTGGAGGGGTGGTGGTGGAAGGGTCATGTTTCCTAATGCCTGGTCTTTGCCTTAACCTTGTAAAATGAGATGACAGGTCCTAAAGCGCAGACTTGTAATTGCAACCGTTTAAAATAGGGGGGCAAAAAAACACCCATCGTTGAGAAAATTATGCCGCTTAAGGATTGCCATTGCCCAGTGGGACTAGTGAGGTGCTGAGCAAATGAGTAAGTGTGCATAATTATAGCATGGCTGATTGTGTCTAAATAAATAACATGAATTTATTTATAAATATGGGTTTACATAGCACATGCTTTATTTTTTAAGGCAATGGATTCCTCATTAGAAGCAAAGGTGGTGCACATGCAGAGCACAGCACAGTGTTCGTATTCAATAAATCACACTTCTAAATATATAGTTATGCATCAAACAGGTAAAAAAAATAAAATAAAATAAATACATTGTTTAATGTTTTTTGGAGTGGGGGGGGGGCTGTCAAATTTTAATGCATGCACCTTTCACATAATGGCTTTACAGGCTCTGACAGATGCAAATCACTTTGAAAAGCACATTTGCATATCGATTTTAATTGTGTGGTTTTACATTGCTTTACACTGCTTACAGCGTGTCAGGGAACCAGTGTAAAGGTCTGAATGCTCATGCAGTTTGTGTTAGAAAAAAGGGCATTTTTGATGAGGCTGTGCAAACACAAGCCAATTGCATTATTCAGTGGGTTAAAAACATGCACTTGCAGCCAGGAATATAGCAAACCCTGCACAACAACAGCAATAATAATAATTATTATTATTATCACCATCAGTTCACATTGATCATGCGTTTAATTTAAAAGTTGTTCAAGTTTAAATTCAGAAGGCATGTCAGTAAAAAAAATGTCGTGCACATGACCTGCCATAAAACCATTATGTCTTTTTTCATTGCAATGAGTCCTAGCGCTTAGCACTGTTAGCATGCTAGCTGCTGCCCATGACACACACAGGGCTGGAGAAGCTGCAGGCGGACATGCATGCCATTGTACTGTACACTTCACGGGGAGTTACAAAACTTGGCTCAACGTTTTTTATCGGCCGCTCTTCTGGGTGACAACTCTCCGTGTCTGTCTACCACCGTGTTTTCCCGGAGTCCGTGTGTGTGTATGAAGGGTGTGTGTGTGTGTGTGTGTGTGTGAGAGAGAGAGAGAGAGAGAGTGAGTGCACATACAGTTGTAAATAAATGAACTTACTGTGCGTGCTGTCGGAGAAAGTGATCCATTGGGAAGGTAGGGGCTTGTGAGATCGGGGATCATTATAAATGGATAGCCCGGGTACGGTGGGCTCTTGAACAGCCCTCCATCTTGCCTTTTCGCAGCTAACATGGCGGGGGGGGGGAAAGAAGAAAACTTTTTATAAAGTGGTCTTGAGTAGTTTCTTTTTCCAGAAAAAATTGCATTTGAGGAACAAAGCGGGGGAGATCTCCTCCGTCTGACAAATATAATGTCATGGTGCAAAAAAACAACAAAAAAACAAAAAAGAGTGGAACAATAAACCAGAGACTCACCCTCCTCTAAACTTTCTCTTGTTTTGTCTCTGAAAGTTTCAGATCTAGGCGGAGGCCGTCTTTCCGCCTTGAAATGCAATGAAACACAGGGATTGCGTTAAAGTTAACACAAACGGGCGACGAGGCTGATAGTTAACTTTCTTTTCAAGTCTACCAGTGTTAACAGTGTAAGAAATGTAGGCCTCTTACTTAACAGAACCGGGGACGGATCGATCCATGTTTTTTTTTTTTCTGATCTGCAAACTTACCTCTGAATCCGACGAGCTGTTTTGATTCGTTTCCGACTCGTTTACAAGAGAAGATTTGACATCTGCTAAATCCCTTTCTGCCGAGGAGTTCTCCGAAATTTTCTCTTCCTGCTCCCCTTCGTCTTTGAAGGCAATCATTTCATCGTTTGCACCCAGATCGTCCCCTCCACCGCCGTTGAGCTGCGGCATTTTTCCCGAGCAAAAATTTTTGTTCAAGAATGAGGGGCAAAAAACACAAAGTTTTTAAACCCTTGATCTCGGTGATCTAGAAAGTCCGAGGTTAAGTTTTCAGGGGGTCTTGCACTGGCGTTTTCCAAAGCTCTGGCGGGTTGGTACAAAACTAAAAAAGAAGGGAATCTTGGCAGAAAAAGGAAGCCGGAGAAGGAGCCGAGCCGCTCGGATTGAGTGAGTTGAAGTTGGTCGGAGTGGTTTTCAGTTCAAAGGCGGCGCTGATTGACAGATAGAGAGGGATGGAAATAGAGAGAGTCTGGATTCAGGATTATTGACAGGGAGAAACACACAAGAAACTAATGAGATTCAAACAGGGAGGGACTTGAAGTGACGTTTTCATAAATAGGAGGAAAAAAAGGGAGAGAGGGGGGAGAGAGAGAGAGAGAGAGAGAGAGAGAGAGGGGAGTGCTGGAGGAAGCCGGCGGACGACTGCAGTGAAAAGCATGTGAGGAGGAAAAAGGCAGTTTGGGAGCAGGACAGTGATGGTAAAATAGGAGGAAGATAGGAGTTGCTTGCAAAAGTGGATTAAACGCACATATGGGCGGTCTCCTGGTGGAAAAAAAATGAAAAGAGGGTACTTCCTCAGGCTGTTTGCAACCAGTTTGACTCCACTGTTCCCGACCAGTCTGTCACACTGGAGCCAAATTAAGTTCACATTATAGCTCACATTTAAGTTTTTTATTTTTTCAAAACCCATCCTTCAGATAACCTACTTTTGCATCTGTCCTTTTTTTTTTTTTTTTTTTTTTTTTTTTGCTTACTAAATACCAGAGGCCTATCAAAGCAGAATAAAAGCCATTACTCCGAGCTTGTTTTCCTATTTTATCTGCTTTGTCAGTTCCTTAGATCTATTTTTCATTTTATTAGATAATGTTTCCTCAGATCTATTTTTTGGGATGGAAGGTGTTATTGCATCCTGCTTTCTTGACAGGTGTGATGTCCTCTGGGACTAACCTGAATTCCTCACTGGCAGCACAGACTGGGCTGGGGTTGGTTTTTTTTCTTTTTTTTTTTTATGTTTTCCTCTTCTCCCTCAGCAGCCAGACTGGACACAAATAACTGATGCAGATTTGGATGCTCCAATTTTGTGTCTTATTTTTATATTCAACCTGTAAAAGACAGAAGGAGATAATGTGACTGCAGTTAATAGAAAAAATATCATTTGAAGACATGAAATTATGATATACCTTACGTTATTACATTATCTATAAAACCATATTTTGCTTTTGTTGCCTTCTTTTGTTTGCTCTACATGTACACCACGTTTCCTATTAAGTCAATGAGACTTTGGATTTACTGTGTTCCATTTAATTAACAATTGATTATTTAAAAATTGAACAAAGGAAAATGTTAAAATGGAAAATATTTAACAATGCCCTCTGAATAAAAGTAGGTTAATTAGGGATAAACAAAAAATAACAAAACAAACAAAAAAATTTTTTTTGCCACTGCCTACCTGAAATGTACATAAAAGCGATAAAAGGGAGGAAAAAGCCCCAGTAGGCTGCGCCAGCTGAACAAGGGGAATTGTGCGTGTCTTTTTATGTGTGTGTTAGCGCGTGCACATGTCGGTGATGAGCTCAGCACCGGTGATTCAGTAACCTTATCTCATCAGCTCAGGAAATGCAGTTTTCTATTATAGCCGATATTTGATGGAGGAATCACAAAATCAACAATGAATTTCAAATGTATAACTGCAAAAAAATAGAGCTGCAACATACATCCAGGTGACACTTACACTCCGTTGCAACATGGTTGGCTCCTTTCAAGCAAAATAAATCACTGTATAAGATCAAAACAAGACATAGAATTGCTGATTAAAAAAATATTGTTTCATGTCATCATGCTGTTAGACGCATGAAAACAAACATTATGACACTAATTCCTCTGTATCTGCTCAGCAGTGTTGTCAAACAGCAGTGATGAGGAAATATGTGCACAGTGCAGCAGCAAAGTGTTGTGGATCTGCCTACCAACGTACCTAGACCAGGCAGCACCATGAAAGCAGACTATTCCGCTCAGTGATCACTGACGTGCTTTATCTGGATGAGGTGAAAGCAGTGTTTGTGTTAGCTGGCTGGGCTGCAGCCAGCAGTGTTAGGGAGGAAGGGAAAGGGATCGCCGTCTCTGGTTCTCCTCCAGCGTGCCTGTGTTTAGGCAGCCGGTGGAAGGAGAGGCACCCTGCCGCTCGGGGCCCTCCAAACCTGAGCCGACACAGACCAGACCAAAGCGGAGAAGCTCCAAGCTGGCCTCTCCCCGGATTGCCTCAGCAGGTACCTGAGAGTTTACTGGGGGCTGGCAGCGTGTTATCGTGCCTGCCGTGGGGACACCTGCCTCTGATGCCGCCCTGGTGATTCTAATCTACAGGAGCCTTTAATAAGATGATGATAGGCTTGCGCTGCCGCCGCTGCTCTGAATCATGGAGCAGGGAGCGCGCATGGGGGTTACTGTTGGTGTTATTTATTTTGTTAGGGGTTTTGCATGTTCACCTCTGCTCCGTGTGCAGCTGTGGTTTGGTGCAACTGGGGATTGTCTAAACCATGCGCCTCCACGTCTCAGAGCATGGAGGAAGTCAGAGGCATCACCAGTGTGTGATCACAGGACTTCAGCTCTCCACTGTAGTCGTCATCAGCCTTGATGATAAATCCATACTCTTATCTCAGCAAGTCTGAATTGTTTACTGCCACATTTGATGCCAGCAACAATCTAATTGGACAAGATTTAATCACAACTCTGTCTCCATATGCAAGGGGAAAAGACAAATACTGTGAATTATTCAAGGGGTACTTTAATATGTCATGATATTGTGTTACTTTACTGATAGCTATATTGTGATTCTTGGGCTCTGTGGAGTTCTTAAAATAAATTATTATAAGTGCTCGCACATCTGTGGCTGCTGGATCCTATATATACATGTGCTTTTGGCTATCCCTCTTTTTTCATGCCACTTCTATACAGGACATAAACAAACATGATAATGATGATGAATAAAGCCAAACAAAACAATTTGTTTTTGTCTTGACATACATATAGAAATATATAACATATGTGTACAGTATGCACCAATTAATTTTGTTTGTATCAGTCATGCTATTTTGTAAATACTAAGGATGACATGCTTATAGGTATCTGGGTATCTTTAATTGTGTTTTAGTTTAAAGGGATTCTAAGGGCACAAGTTGAATAATTAAACAGATGATCCATCGTCAATAAACACTGCTTGAATATGGAGGGTAAATACAGCTTTTATAAAAAGGGGTTAGTGTTTAGTGTTAGTAATCTCATAATTCCTCTAAATCTCATATGTTTTGTGGTTTACAGGAAATATAAAGGAAATAGTAGCTATACAATTAAATGAAGCTACTGTATGTGTAGTCTGAACTACATAGTTTATACACAGCTACATGGAAAAATATTTTATAAATCAGTGTTTTTATATCTATATCTTTTTTGGAAAGTACAGCCTTCACTTAGTGTTTGGTAATTCAGATTTAACGGCCTTTACTCTCTTTTTGTACTGACAATATGCGGCCAAATTTGTCTGCTACCATTCTCAGTCTGAAAAAAGTAGTACAGTACCTGGTTAAATAAAGTCTACATAACTACTCAAAGAAACAGATTTTTTAAAATCTTCACACAGACCACCAAACTACTTTGAGAAATCACCTACTTTTCTGTGAACACCCTCATTGTTTCATCTCAAGCAGAAGAGGCAGCAGCAGCACACAGTGCACATCCAAACAGTTAATTACCCATCATGCATCCATGTTGCCAACCATAGCAGCTAAAAGGTCTCTCATTGCTGATTAACATATTACTGCTGGACATTTTCCCTTTTTTCCCCCTCACAAAAATATGCTTGTTTTACCGTACCTGTGGGTAATGAAGTTTGTTCACTTGATAATAAGAGAAACTTAACATTTAACTTTAGTTGCATTTAGTCGAGTGCAAATTTCCTCTATTGTTGGGAGAGATGCTGTTAAGCATTTTGGCATTTATTGTCAGTACAGCTCATATTAATTCTATCACTGGAATAATACTGTGGTTACCCATAATTACAGGTATACTAATGGTCCTCATCCTTTTTTGGAATGGACAAGATGGAGAAATAGATGTCTGATTTACCTGATTATGAAAAGGTTGTTTCATGCTGTATATCATTCATTAAAGTAAAAGCAAATCAGACAAAAAAATATTTGTGCTTGCATTTGTGTGTCAAAGGTTAATTCTGCTTTCTTGAATAGTGTCCTTATTACTGTGCTTGTTAAATTCAGCACGTTACCGCTCTCTATGAAGAACATTTACGTACTTATTTTAATTACTCAGAGTAAATCTTTTGCTCAGTCAATGCTGGCTTGGGATTCGCATTTGACACATCAGAAGATAGAAAACAATGAGGAAATAGTTGCTTTCTTGAAAAATGAAATAATCCAATGTACAGTGGATATACTGTAGATATATCTATATATTTTTCACTGTATTGTGCTTATAAAAAAGGAGGGTCTCTGCTCCCTTGAAAGCTTTGCATGCAAGAAGTCCTTCAGAAAATAATTTAAAAAGCAAAACACAGTGTTGTGTTGACCAAAGCTTTATGGGGTGAGGGTGATATATTTTTCACATACACAAACTGCTGCAATTGTTGTCAATGAAGTCTGTGTTCAGATAAAGAAATACAATATAAATGCTTACTGAAAGTCAACATCTAAGTTTTGCAAGAACACATTACTACTGAAAAACAACTTATTGAAAATGTGGCAAACACATATTTTTTCATAAATATATTTGCTGTCTATGTCTATAATCCACAGCACAAATCACACTGAAGACAGTGGAGGAAGAGAATAGTACTGTAATGAAGAGTGAGTCACACCAGCCTGTGACTCTGCACTCATCTAAAATCAATATTACCCCCCTGAGACGTTCCAGCTAATATAACAAACAGCTCAACAAGCTTTTCATTAGGTTAAAAGTTTATGAATCAATAATCAAAATGCGTCAAATCTCTGGAAGCAGAGCCTCATTTTCTCCCCCTCCAGAAAAATCCCAGGAGTGGAATCAGGAGTTTTCTTGTGAACAGCCTGGACACTCATGATTAATGTAGGCACACTGCTTTTCATATCACTGTAGGTATTGGACTCGAGCAAGGAGCTGAGTGTCTCCAGAACTCATCCGCACACACAACATCGTGGGAACCATATTAGGCCGGCTACGTGAGCTGTCTCCCGTCGCCTCCAAAACAAACAGCCAAGCGTTTTTCAGAAATGGACGCGATAGTCATTAATCAAGGTCCGAGGCAGGTCCTGAACTCTCTAAACATGGAATCCACCTGAGAGACAAGGTAACCTATGTACTCGGCTGCTGCGGGTCTGCAGACCGGTGCGCTCACACACCATTCACCTGTCCGTCACGGCAGCATCTCGCAGGGAGAGGCGAGCCAAGCCGCTGCTGGCTGGTAAATGTTACTTAAAGGTCAATGGTATACACGCCAGCGGGTTGGTGGTTTGAGTCATATTTTCACGCTGGCTTTACAGTGAATGCAGCAGACGTCAGGTAGCCAAAGGACGTATTTATACACTGATTCATCTCTTGATTGGGAGAGGAGATAGTGACCTGCTGTGGACTCAGTTCATATGCAATGCAATGCAAAGTCCTGTTATCCTACTGCAGGCCCACATGACTGAGCAATTGATTGATTTTATCACACAGAATATCACTGACAGACTCTGTAATTAAACCAGAGAAGGAATCATGGATGGATAAACCCCACGGGTGTTCTTCATAAGAGCATTGCCCCTTGTGAAGAGATGGATATAAGCTCTTATATCTCAGCGCCTCAGTTATGATTGCAAGATCCTCACAAATTTGAGCTGTTTAATTTGTCAGCTGGTGAAAAGCAAAAGTGAGACAACAAATTTGATCCCTGACCTTTGTGGTTTTTGTGCCGTCAGCTACCAAAACGAAAGCCAAAAGCAGATGCACCGGGCAAATGACGAGGCAAAGAGAAAGTGGCTTCCTGTTGACCCCTGCTTTGTGTCTGAGGAACTCTCCCTCTCTCAGACGGTCTTGTGTGCAGGACCCTCCACATATTTAGGCTTTTAATGGGGGAGAAACCCTTTTTGATTGTTTGTTAAGAGACTGGGAGCATCTCATAGAAGGTACTTCCTAAAAACAGGAAGCAGGAGGCCTTATTGTGAGAGAAGAAGAAAGAAAGAACAGTGTCTTCTTCATGTTCCTGACAATGGGGCCACAATTAAAATCACAGTGAGGGCGAGTTGACCCTTTTGGGGCATGAACGAAGAGTCATTATGTGCACGATGGCGGCAGGTCTTTGTGTGACTTCTGAGCAAAGTTTTCTGCACATTTTTCAGCTGTCTTGTGTCTTAATTGGCATGCGCATTCATTTAGAGCTTCATTGGGGACTTATTATATCCATTGCCACTAATCAAACTTTACAACTTACAGCGGATGAATGTAATCATATCATACTGATATAAATATTATATCTCATTCATAGATGTGATCCTTGAATTCCAGTGTACATTGACAGGGTTGAGGTCTACTGCATATTCAATGCATGTCAGTTTAGTGAAGGATAAGATTGGTTGCAAATGTTCTGCACACATTGTCTCATCATCTTTATAGAAAATCAAATCACAACATCGAGAGGAAATTAAGAAATTATAGCAAACAAGTCAGCTGTATTTTTTTTCCATTTGAACTTGACACTACTGCTCATTTCCTGAGTTCTAAAGTAGCGGCTGTTTTTCTTTCAATGCTATGAATTCTTGGAAAAGCTTTAGCGCAGAGAAACAATTTCATCTTTAACGCTCTACATGCACACTTATTAATGAGCAGCACAATGGAGACGTGACCTTGAGTCAAATGAGTCGCCTCTCAGTACAAATCACAGGCGATTTCGTATTTATTTAGCTATGTTTTCATTAACAGAATGGAAGGCGAGTCCATTAATGAGACATCAGTCTGCACTCTTTGTACAATATGAGTCAAAACTAAGCTAAACATCATCAGCGGTTAAGCTGTGTGAGCAGGGCTGGTGAAGCTGATACAAAGGCTCTGCGTTCCAGCCGCTACGGTTCTATTATTCCTAATAAAGAGGAAACAGCAAGTACATCTAAACTAGAATCTATTCATCAGACTATAACCTACAGCCACATGTATATAAACTTTTTTTATTTATCTATTTGTCAAAAAGGTTGAGCTTGTCTTTACTTTGTAACACTGATGTGATAAAATGCACCCTTTATACATAGCAGTTGAGAATAATACGTTATGTGTAGTAAATTATCAACTGTAAACATTTTATATCATACATACATATTTACATCTGGGCATAAGCTATATTCCAGTGCCAATGTTTGTCCAGAATAACTGTAGCATTCAATTATAGCATTTTATTCATCAGCATATGCATTGCACATCTGTTTATACCCCATGCTCTATAAACCCCAGACTTTTAGATGCTTATATTACGATGTTTCTGTGCAGTCATAGGGGACATACTGCACATTAACTAAACTTACACTTTGTTGGGGCTGGGGTCACAGAACAAAAGTACAACGCAGTTGGCGGTGTGAGCCAAGCCAGACGATGACGGAGGAAACATTTCGCTAGATCCTTTTGCTTGAGTGAAACTATAAATAATACAGTGTAAAAATCCTGCATTCACGAATTATATAAAGTCAGCAAAATACCTAGTACCTCATATTATGTAAAGAATCTTTCTAAAAAGTGTTATAATAATATACTGGATTACTATTTATGCACAATATGTGGGCAGTATTTTCGTTGTAACTGGCTTAGATGGAGCTTATAATTGAAAGCTTAATGATTGTCATATTATATATCTATAACTACATGCCAAATGAGTTACAAAATCTCAAAAATGCATTATATATCTGATAAGAGACTATATTGTAAAAATAAAGTAATAACTAACTCACAAATAAAAAATTAGAACTGTACCTTCCATCACAATGAAGTATGTTGTCTACTAATAGTCTAGTCATACTGTTTTACTAAAAATAAAAAGTCCCTAATCTTTTAAAGTAAATGATAGGCAGCAGATATATAATTCATCATTTGTAGAAAAAAGTACAAAAGCAGAAGTTGAAAAGAATCGATAACAAATACACCAACCACACTTAGTGGTGTAATTCCTTGTTGAAATGTTTTGTTGCCGTATGACACTGTGCGCCACAGCTGCTCTTAAAGGTCTGTCGCCTTTGTTTTAAGGTTTACTCTGATGGAGGGTGTGTAGTTTAAGGGCACAGTTGGTTCAAATATTGATTACCAGGTATTCGCTTTTCCAAAATTGATCCCAAAATCGCTCATAATCACAGATGGTTCTTGTGTGTTAGTAGATCAGACAGCAGCATGGAACATAATGTACACACTCACACACTCACATGTTGTGTATATGCACACACACACTGCACAGGCCCAAAGTCATGTTGAGTTTCAGCCTGAGTTTTAATAGCCTCATGTGGTCTTCTGTAGATCCTAATTGAGAAATTAATGAAAAACTAATTGGCCTTCAAGTTTTGTGTCCATTAGACTTAAAGGCTTCAAGCAAACAGCAATCAATAAGCTTTTCCACATGGTGGCTCAGCCTCACTTTTCTTTATGCACTCAGCTGAGGATTTTTGATATGAATCAAATGAAATAAACACGAATACCTTCCACCTTCGCAACTTCTGTGATGCGAATACATTTCGGCATGAAATGATGTCTTTGTCGCCACTTAAGTATCAATGCAAAAAGGTTGCGAATTGGGATACATTGTGTAGAGGGGTTCAGCCTACCGCAATACTAGAGCTCGCTCTTATTTATACTTCTAAAATGAGGACTTTAATATTCTGTGATCGATCCGAAACAGCAGGATGAATTTTGGCGGTTTTGTGTATCCTTCTAAGCCTAGAGGACATCAGCGCTTATTTAGCTTTAAACATCATCACTGTACAATGAAAAGCAACTCTGAATCTCTTTGACGCAATGTTTTTTTTTTTTTTTTCCTGGCACTTAATACATGAGTGTGTATCACCGTTACGGTCTAGGTAAAAAGAAAACCAAGAAAAATGGCCAGTGTGAGTAAGATGGATGCAGTATTTGTATGTTTGTACTGGAACATTAAATCATTGCATTTTCTGTATTTCTTTACAGCCAAAATTCAACAAGAAGAAAAATGACATTTGCTTGTGGTTGTTGTATATTAGGGGAAAACGAGTACTATGTTCTTCTTTAAAATGCTAATCAATTAAATTTGATCATGTTCTAGATCAGATCACAGGTTATTTGATCAATATTAAGATAGGTAAACCTCCACTACGCAGTCTCTGGGCTTTGATTTCACCACATAACGCTTCTGTAATTTTAGACAAAAAGCACTTTTATTTCAGCAATAACTCGTGCATGCATCTTCTAAAAGCTGAACAGACAAAGATAAGATTTGCATCCCATACAAGTGTTCACTGATTGCAGAAGCCGATTACGTGCTAGAAATTGATGCTTCGTTCTGAAGGGCGGCTAATAGAAGGGCGGGCTTCAGGAGGAGACTTTAAGCATTGATCTTCAATCTAAAATCCCACTTCTTCTTTGTCGACTATATTTGGTAAATAATAGTGACAACGTAGAGCCTAGAGATGAGAGGAGGGAGAAGAGATGTGTTTGAAGCCAAGGAAGGGTTGTAAAGCAAGAGGAGACACTGAAAAGAAGAAAGAGGGAAATGTCCTTGCTAAATTTAGTGTTATATGAGATAAGGCTTGACATTGCCTCCCAGACACACCCAGTATTATGTGGTATGGTCTCAAGATGATGCCAAATAGCTGCTCGCCTGGCACTGCCACACAGACAATAACAGAAAATTTCTTGCCTTGTTTATTTTAGAGAATCAAATTTTACAACGCCCCGTGTTTGTGTGAGTGACGTTACATCACAAGGACACACGCAGGTTTAATTAGGGCCCTATGAAAACAACAGGTGGATGTGAGAAAGTAATAAACTATTCAGGCCAATATATTAGCAGCCTGTTGCCTTCCCTTGGTGTTTTTTTTCTCTTATGTGTCGGCGGAGCAGGACCAGCCATGGACAGACCTCTGGAACAGATGCACAGATGCTGTGCGCCATTCCCACGACATTCAGCAGCAGCACCGTCATTTCTGGTCTGGCATTAAATCAAATTTTGTGATATTGTTGTGTCTAAGCACATGGACCTCATGAGAAACTAACTTATGCCTGTATGCTGTGGACAGGAGAAGGCAGACAAAAGAAGTATGGCAACCTTTAAATCTCAAGGCAAAGAATGAAATGTTGGATACACTTTGGCATCTCATAGTGGCTCATTCACATTACAAGATTACTTACTGTTTATCAGGTCTTGAAAAAGAGTTATAAAGGGTGACTGGTACCACTGTCATTTCTATATGGTAAATATGTAGCTGACTACAGTTGTTAGTTTGCATAAAGAATGCAAACTGGGAAAAACAGTCTGGCTCTGTTGGGGGCAGCAGTATAATCTGCCTAATGGCACCTCTAAAGCTCAAATTACTACTTAACTTCCTTTGTTTTATGGCAAATGTTAGCATTGCAGCTGTTTCCTTACTCTGTCTGGAAGAAACGCGTTGAATATTAATTAATTCACCGCTAAGAGCTGTCACTAGCTCTTCAAGCAGAAGTAACCAGCTAGCCCCGCCCAGCCCAGGGGTTCGTCTTTAAGTAATATCGCCAGCTTCAGGAGGGCATAACGCCCCATTGTGGGGTGCTAACGATGGCTGAAACGCTTGGCAAGCGGCCATCACCCCACCCACTGAGGATTTCTTTGTACTTGAACAAAGTCAGATACCTGTTTCCTCTTGCCTAGTCTTTACGCTTAAGTGAGGCTAATCTGCTGCTGTTTTGTCTCGGCATGAGAGTAAATGAGTGCATTTCAAATGACAGTCTATTCTATTAGTTTATTACACTTTTTAGCTATAATATTGATCATTGTGAATTTTGAAAAGCAAGAAATAGCTTACATTCTAAACTGTGTAGAGAGGTCCAATTTATTATTTTATTTTAAACTGTTATTTTGTATCTCTAAAACAGAGGTAAGGGAAACACTCACTTGTTTTGTTGTGTGTGTGTTCTAATAAACATACACTAGCTGGTATGTATACTGAGAACAAAATCAAGTTTATATTACGTTGTTTGTTCTACTTAAGATTTATATCTTTGACAGAGACCATATATATATATTAGCAAGAGTAAGAAAACACCGGAGAGTTAAGGGTTGAGACTTGGTTCATGGATATCACAGGTGAAGCTGACGGGAGTAATTAGGGTAACAAACTGCTCTGTCTGTGTATATATATATTATGATTAAATTAAAAAGAAAAAGACAGTCTCTCTCACTGAAAGAACAAACCAAAGCCACATTAAGATAAAGAAGGAAACAATAATACACAAAATGAAATAAGAGAAGACTGAAGAACAAAGGCTTGAAGATGAGGATGAAACAAAGCCTATACTTGAGAGATATGGAGCTGGATGGAGAGCTGACAGTTTGAGGAGGAGCCCAGTGGGAGGTTGGGGAGTGGCTAGCAGGCCCAGGATAGTGCAACATCCGCTGCCCAGGATCAACAGCACACTGAGCAAACCCCACAGACAGAGAAACCATAAAACTCCACACAACCTTATAACTAAAAATGGATTTATCAACTCATGACGCAATAATAAACTGGGATAAACCCTAAACAAAACAGTGACATCGTTTATTTTTACCCTAATATTTTCACCATGAGCCATTCAGCCTTTTCAGTTGTCAAACTAGAGCAAATGAGAACAATTCATACAGTAAAGAAGCTTAAAGTGAAAATGATCATGCTTTCTAATATCAAAATTCTTTCATACTTGAAAATGTAATATTGTTCATGCAACTCTCTGAAAAGTGAATACTTAGATGAAAACTCAGAAATATACACAAAAATTTTTACTGAAGTTAGTAGTCATAAGAGGATGAAACTGTTTGAGCCTTTTGAATAGAAACCAACCAGCCAGTGACAGATCATTACAGATTTAGGCCTGTATTTTGCTTGACAAACAGGTCAGAGGGGTAGAAACATTTTTATATAAATGCTGTTCAAAGTTTTGCCTGAAACCAAGAGACTATACATTAAATGACATGATTTCATAGCTGACAAATGTACTGAGCAAAGATCACCAATATTATATGTATAACCTTATCTATTGACTCAGACAGAAGATTTGATAACACTGTTTTGCAATTATATTGTACCATAATGCCACCTATAATACTTATAATGGCTCATTTATTTTTTTATATATGTATAGTTGTGTATGATTTCAAATAACAAGACTTTATGACCTCCAAGGTAGTGGTCTGCAGTGTGGAGGTTGTGCATGAAATGATTCATGAATATGAATTGAAGGAAGGTGGGGGGGTGTGGGAGTAGAACAGCACCTGGGATACTACTCATAAGTCTACTCTGCCCTTTTCCCCAAAATGAGAGATATGGCACAGAGTGCAGCTGCTTGAAAGTCCTGTGGAGACCCTTGAGGTCAGGTGTGACACGCTCACTGAAGCCTCTGACCCAGCTGCACTCAGCCTCAAAGTAATTCCAAGCCAAAAGGAACATAGTGAGGCCTTCTTCCAGCCCTGTTGAGCCCCGATCCAAAAAAGCCTGCTGGTCTAGTTGTTCAAAGATGGGTCACCAAATATCAATAAAACCACGAAAACTCTCTAGAATCCATAGTCCTGTCTAAAAATGTTTTATATATAAAATGAGGCTGATAACAAAAGGCCTGGCTTATACAGTAGAAAGAACGGCTTACAGTCGTGCCTGCACTTAAAACAGAGCTGGGCAGTTCCTTCAGTTCCGCCTTTTCCTGAGTAGCTGAAACTCAAACAGTGGTGATTATGACGAAGAAGATAGAGAAAACTCACGCTGCCTCAGGGAACAATTGCAAGTGAGCCTCCCAATCCCTGTAGGTCCACAGGGCCCCTATACCCTACCACACGGGTAGAGGAAAACCCAGTCAAAAGTCTGTTTAACAGAGCCTCATCTGCATATTTGAATAATATAGTGCTTATACATATTAAATGGTACTGTGAAGGAAGAGATTGACCTCCTACACTATAAAGATGTTGAATGTCACAGAACTCAAATACCCTTTAGTTTGCGATTTATATGCATAACCAGGAGGAAGTGTCACAGGCTATTACAAAGTGAGGCTGTAGAGAGGCTTCCCTGGCTTTGCCACGCGCAGAATCTGTCAGGGGTAAGAAAACCAGACCACGTGACCTTAATGGTTTCAACAGTTACAATTTATATTTCCCCACATACTAGGAGGTCAAAACCTGATACACTGCCAACTAGCTACTAACTTTTGCTCAAAATCTTCAGATACTGCCTCATTGAGAGCACAGTGAGGCTGAGGATGTGTGTGTGTGTGTGTGTGAGTTGTTTTAGCCACATTGCTAGCTAAGACCCAATCAGCTCAGCAGGCAGCCTTGTGGAGCGATGGGGCCTGAGAGAGCAGCACCTCACTTTGAGAACCACAGTCAAACGCTTAGCCCCTCTCTGTGTTCCTACAATCTGACTCTCTGAAGTCTATTAAAAGGAGTGAGCAGCGCTCACCAGCTCCCAACAGGTGAGTCTCCACATCAGCCTCAGAGAGAGCAGGCAGTTCACGTTTTCAACTGTACTAAACTGTCTGTACTGTAGCTCAGCTGCTGACTGATTCAGAGACACACACACACACACACACACACACACACATACAGCAGCAGCAGCTCTGTTGGCTGATTGGAAAGGAGAGAAAGAGAAAGAGCAGAAAGTGAAGGAGAAGGTCGGCATGAGAAGAACGACTGCATGGGGAAATGGAGAGATGTAAAGAAACCAAGATGGGCGCGCAGAGGTTATGACTAGATTAAATCTGGGAGAGCCTGCCAGTGTGTGTGTGTGTGTGTGTGTGAGATAGAGGAAGG
Organism: Lates japonicus; assembly: GCA_033238685.1. Taxonomy (NCBI): domain Eukaryota; kingdom Metazoa; phylum Chordata; class Actinopteri; family Centropomidae; genus Lates; species Lates japonicus. The sequence goes on along the minus strand of BRZM01000056.1, from coordinate 2,503,558 downwards.
AGGCAGGCGAGAGGGGAATAGGATGTGAAACAAGAGAGAGAACGTGGTATTTTCAATGTGGTATTGCAATCCACTTTTCTGATTTTAGAGTACTGGGGCCACAGTTTGTTTTAATGCGGGGATACAACATCCATAGCTTCCACCATCAGGCAATCCCCACCTATACACACACATATACACACACATGGCATGAGGCCCCAGTCGCCTTCCAGCTTCCTCAATATTTCGTGGATGAGCCTATGCTGATTGGTTCTACAAAGTAAGGCTCCCCAACCAACCAAAGTGCCAGTCTACTGAGGTTCCACACAAGACCACATCATGGAAACAATAACATTTAGCTGCAGTTCCAAGGAACTAGATAAATGAGACAAAGAAGAATATTAGTAACTCACATACTCTATAAATGTAACATGCTAGTTTTGGCTTTGAATGTGGCTCCAAAGCAAAGAAGCTAAAGGTCATGGGTGGATTACTGGCATCACAGCAATTTTTTTTGCAGGCGCCATGAAGAAGCAAACAATTCAGTCAGATTAAAGGCTTGAACTCAGATATAATATAGTCATCTTGATAGCATCCCAGGTCTCAAAGAGGTAAAGTTCTGAGCAACTTGTTTTACGATTAGCTACAGGTTCTTCAACTTTTTCTTTTTTTCCAGAGTTTTGCTATTGTCTCCATTTTTGGCCTGGTTGGTCCTCTTCACAATCCCATCTGACAGTTTTCTGTCCAGAAACATATGAAATAAATACCTCAAACGTATGTCTAAATAAATTCTTTATCATGCTCAAACAAAAAGTTGCCTGTATCATTGATTATGGGTGAGTTGTTGGGGAGAAAATATATGGCACCCTGATATGAAAACAGCCGATCTCAAACTGCGCCTTCTGTAACAGCCGAGACATACTTTCCAGCTTAATAGCCAGGATACCAATCTATAAGAAACTCAAAGGTATTGATCATCCTCAATACTGCATGTGCTCAGACCCAAGCATTGGTTCCTACTTAATGATATTAATCTTTAAAACAGTTGACATTGCAGATTTTTATACCATACTTTGGTAAAGAATTTTGCGTTACTAAGTATTGATCACCAAAATAAACTACAGTGTCAGCCATCATAATAAAGAATGGGCCACCCATGGTAGTGGTGGACTTTTACTATTATAGCTAAATAGCGACACAAAGAGGACTATAAGATCAATTCATTGCTATTGAAGTCTTGCGGATTGTATGAATAAAAGAAAATATCAGTCATTTAGTAATGCACCACATTATGCTGAAGAGATCACACAGATGTGTTTCAGAGACGAAAATTGGGTAAAGGACTTGTAGTTGTTTATCTGAATGAAATCAAAGACTGAGGATAAAGATCATTGTGGTGTTTGTAGATCCATGGAAACCAAACGGATAGTTTTGGCCTGATCTTTGTTTCGAGCCTGTTCAGTGTGAAGATTAAATCACCAACGCCCAATTCTCGTTCTACTCATTTTGTTTTAGGTCTACCTTTCTGCCGAGTGTCATTGAGGAGTAAACTGTGTGTGCTTAGTCCTTTGTATTTTTCCCGCTTCCTTTTCTCTCTCTCTGTCGGATGAGCCACGCTGCACCGAACGTGCAGGCTTGTTTCTACAATACGTAACCGAATGGGGCACTGAT